>SKCR01031853.1:0-192445 GCA_019454045.1 Zanthoxylum bungeanum
CGGTAAACAGAAGTTTGTTCGTTCGTTGATAAGCGTTGGATTGATGAATGCAGCGAACGAGGAAGGCGTGAAACATTCGGAACGCGATCGATATAACCATGATAAAATATACAATGCATGAAATTGAGAGTTTCGTTTTGCGTACATAGAACGCGTTTGAAGGGAAACAGGGAGGTTCGCATTCGTTGTACGTTTCGAGAACGCGTTCGGACGGGACATGACCTGATGCATGATAGAGATGCACACGCATACACAGAGCACAATGTAGGACCCCGTGTGCCCGATTGAACTCATTCCCATCCATCGAGCATACCTCTTCCGCGCGCGGTAAAATATCGTGGTAAAGGTAGCCTTCGGGCATTTTCCCTCGAAAAGAGGAGCTTTAATCCACCCTAGTTAGTCCATGCGCATTAGAATGCATACATGCATTAAATAGAACAATGATATGCACAAAGTCAATGACATAACAAAAGGCGCGGTTAAAACATCTTGGTAAGGTAGCCTTCAGGCATTTTCCCTCGAATAGAGGACCTTTAATCCACCCTTGTTAGCCCATGCGCACAAGAATGCAATACATGCGTAAATAAAGCAACGATATGCAAAGGGTAAATGACATAATAAAAGGCGCGGCAAAAACATCGTGGTAAAGGTAGCCTTCAGGCATTCCCTCGAATAGAGGACCTTTAATCCACCTAGTTAGCCCATGCGCATTATGTTACCGTGCCATATAAAAATAAGGACAACAATATAGGACTTCACCTATTCGATTAAACATATATCATATTCTATCAAACACACTTTGTCCGGCGCGGCAAAGCATTGTCGTAAAGGTAGTCTTTCAGAATTTTCTTCCCTCAAATAGGGAACCTTTAGGCCAACGTACTAAGCCCATGCGCATCACATCATCAATACAAACAAATAATCGTACAGAAACTAAATGGCAGAAAATGCGGATAATAAACTAACAAGATACAAAAGCAAAGTGAAACATGTGCCGTTTGCTCAAGTGGTATATGAAGTTGTATCCCAAGTACAGACCGTACTACCGTCCATTCGGATTCAGCTACGGAATTTACGTCTGGGTTTCCATCCTATATACCACGAGAGACGACACATTTTCATATCCATTCAAAGCCACAACATGCATCCACAAACGACTCTCATGCGAAGAAAATAAATAAAACAATTAAAAGACGAATGAAAATAAATAAGAAAAAGTGCCCTCAGGTCTAACCTTTTAAATTCGTCTCTCGGAAGTACGGTACACGGTCGTCGGAAGGGTTGATGCTCCGCAACTCTTCCGGTTCACTGGTTCAATATTTTCCTTTTGCTGTTTCGCTGTTCGGGTTGTTGTTTTCACTCCATTTTGCTGCTGTTTTCGCGATATTTTCTGGTTGCAGTTTTAAGGTAATTTAGGCTACTGTTTTTACGGTTTTTGAAGGGTTTGAGGTTGCGGTTTTTATCACTATTTTGGGCAGTTTTTGATGCAGTTTTCAGTGCAGTTTTGGACCTATTTAGGCGACAGTCTGGGGTGGTAATATGTGGCTGTTTTTGGCTGAGCAGGAAGGGGGTTTATGCGTGCGGTTTTAGGCAGTATGTAAGGGTATTATGCGGCTGTGAAGGGCTTGTGATGCGGTGCAGTTTGTGCGAATATGTGAGGGGCAGTGAGTGACTCGTGCGTGGATGGACTAGGGTTATTGGTGCGGCTGTTTGTTTGTGCAAAGATATGGGGGCAGTGAGGGACTTTAGGTGCGGCAATGGAGGGTTCTTGTTTAATATATGAGAATGGGCAGTTTTGTGTTTAACGTCTCAATTTGGTTATTTTGTTGTTTGCGTGAGTAGCTAATGGCTTAATATTTCCGTGTGAGGCGAGTGTCTTGTGACTTTGGCGTGAACCAGTTTTATGGGTGAGGTGTGAGGTGGCAAGTTGGCGAGGTGGGGGTAAGGCTGGTTGCCGTGAATGTGTTTGTGGAGTGAGCAGGCATGAAGTTGGGGGCAATGAACATATTTGCTTCAGATTATGGGGTGTTTTGCGTGAAGAAGAGAGAGAGCTGAGGTCGTGAGTTTTTTGAGCTTAGGGTTTAATTTTTTTGGGAGAGAGAAGGAGCCGAGTCTAGGGTTTGTGTCTTCACCGTTTTTGTGTGGTGCCGTGGAGAGTCAAGAAGCAGGTGCCGTGGTTGTGTGTTTTGTATTGGTGAGTGTAGGGTTGAAGGGTTTAGGGCTGCTGGTGAGTGATGAAGCTATGTGGGCTGTGAGTGATGAAAGGTTGAAGGGCTGCCTTCACGTGGCTGCCTCAGTGAATTGAGTGTAGAGAGTGGAGCTTATTAGGTTTTGCCGAGGTTAGAGAGAGAGGTCGGTGTGCTAAGTGTGAGGACGTGTTGGGGTTGGTGCTCAGAGCGCCAATCTGGACCGTATTTATGTCTGATTCATGAATACGAACATCCCCTTATTCCATAATATTACTTATTTATGGTTGCACCTCTTGTTCTTATATACGTATTCGATCTGATTACGATTAGATTGAAACTAAATGTGTTTAGTGATATGTATATATTGACAAAGGCCCGATAATATATAATGCAGTACACAGTTACAAAGTTAGTTTGTAATTGACATTGGGAAGTGTCACTGCTATATGAATATTATCAAACATAGTTCCTGGTCAAGATTTGCTAACACGGGTCGGTTAGTCAAATCCGTTGAGACCAGTACATGTCGTATATCGAGACTTGGTCCGATGGTTTATCCCAATGAACCACGAGTCTATGGAGACTCGTATAGACGTGTAGGTGTTTATAGTGGATAAACACTGAACGGCTCACCGAAGATTCTTAATGGATGGTACACCAACGTCAATAAGAATCTTCTCGGGTTGAGTAGCATAGTGGTCTTCGACTTGAGACACCACTGTGGATGTATGAGACATCCTCCACACTTAGATGGCAGTCACGTCACCGATCTATTTAGATCAGACCTCCGCCTGTTCGTTGGGTGTGGATCGATCCTCAGGATATCCTGTGTGTGTCAAGATAGGATCCGTCAGTTCTGTGTACAGAGCATAGGTAGTCCATATATATTTAGCAGTCTGTTAAATCTGTGGCCACAGTATACATCGGAAGTAAGTTCCGAGTGTTATTTAGAGATTGCTAATAGATACGTCGACGAGATAATACCTATAGAGATTTGACGTTTACATCTATATCTCTGGGATTATCTGGATACCTGTGACGGAGGGAGAGGGATTATACGTATGCAATGACCTCGACCTGTATGATTCAGCTAGTTTATCCGTGATCGTCATAATCTACGGGTGGATAGATTATGGACATGAAATTGGATTTCGTGACGGAGATACCTGAATCTAGAGAGTCTCAATAATGAAATATACTCGTAGAGCACTAGAGCAACATTTATGAATAATGATGATTATTTATAAATCGTTAAACGAAAAATACATGCGAAAGGGCCGAATCGTCATTTCCTAATTAATGTTTATTTGTATTTAATATATGATATTATTAAATACACATTAATAAATAGTCAAATAAAGGTATTTGACATATATCATCAATATATGTATTTGAGATATTTAAAGTAAATATAATACATATATTTGATATATTTGTATTTAATTAATTATTTAATTATTTAATTGTTAAATGATTAATATAATTAAAATATAAATATATCACCAAATGATAAAGTTAGGAAATGATTATAAATGTAAATGTTGACTTTACATTAAAGGAAAAGGTTGTCAAATTGATTTTGACTTCTTAAGATATTTGTTCAAAATTGTTTGAAAAATAAAATATCTTTTTCCTTTATTTCTTATAATTTCGGCCAATACACTTAAATATAAGAGTTATATTTTTCTTAGTTGCATTGTTTGACTTAATTAAAATCTATAAAGTGTTATTTAGATATTTATCAAGTTGATTAATGAAATTCAAATGAAATTGAAATTAATATTTCTTGTATATGTCTTTGCCAAATTCGGCCAAGGCCTTGTGATGCAAGTATATATTGTTTTTCATTTCATTTGGTATCTAACCTAATACACTTTAACCAAAAACTCCATTAAAGGAAGGCAAAGAATGCTAGAGAGAAAAGAAAGAAAAATCAAGAAAAAAAAGAAAAGCTTGGAAAATAGTAATATTCCAACCTTCCATTAGAGAGTAATTGGTTCCTCTTGTTGTGGGCAACATCTTGTGATGTTCTTGAGTTTTTTCTATTCTTTATTCTTTGTGTTTTTGATGGATAAAAGTTTGGTGAAAGTGTTGAGCATGTATAATGGAGAAAGCTTGTGACTAGTGTAGTTATAAGTATTCTTTTATGGTTTTGGAAACCTTGTGCTAATCTAGAGTTGTTGACCCACTCTTAGATGACCTAGATTTGATCTTGAGTTTTTTCATTGTGTTGAGACTTTGATGGAGATGGAAGAAACATGATTGAAGTATTGGATTTCTCAATTTGGTCTAATTTGTCCAATTTGATGAAATTGAAAAATTAGGGTTCATGACCAATTCCAAATTTGGGATTTTCATATATGTTGTGTATTTGGTTTTATATGATGCATATAAAGTTTCATGTTGATTGGATTACATCTTGATGTGTTTTGAAGCATGAAATGACAAAGTGCACAAAATGGCACCAATTGGAGCATTCGGCCAAAGTGAGTAATTTGGGGATTTTGGTGCTTTTTGTGTTTTGATGTTTTGAACATGCTAAGTTCATCTTAGAAATGATTTAGAATCATTCAAAATTGATTAGATCAATTTCGGACTAAAATGGACAAAATACCAATATAAGGGCAATTTGGTAAATTCACTTAATATGATTTATTTGAATTTTATTTCATAATTTGATTATTGGATAATTAATAAATATGTTTATTTAATTAATCCGAGAAAAATTTTTGAAATCGGAAAATTTGATTTTCCACCGCTTCCGCTGCGTTACCGGATTTAGCCCCTAAAACCCCTATATATTTTAAGGGTTTAGGGCTATGAGTGATGAAGCTATGTGGGCTGTGAGTGATGAAAGGTTGAAGGGCTGCCTTCACATGGCTGCTGAGTGAATTTAGTGTAGAGAGTGGAGGGCTTATTAGGGTTTTGCCGAGAGGTTAGAGAGAGAGGTCGTGTGTGCAAAAGTGTGAGGAACGTGCAAGGTGTGAGTGGAGACTGATGAGTGGGGCTTTGGAGCGTGAAGGTGGCTGAGTTTTTCAGGGCTTTAGGGTTAGTGCTTATTTTCGATCTTTTGTGTTTCTTTGTGGGTTGGCCGAGAGCAGTTGAAAGAGGGAGGAAGAGAGTGATCAAATTTTAGGGTTTTATTTTTTTTGTGAAAATGTCGTGAATCAGTTCCTCTCTAGGGTTTAGTTTGTGTTATATTTTATAGTAGGGTATTAGGGTTAGGGTTGTGCATGGGATTTTAAAAGGAAACAAAATCAAGTAGTTTATGTGTGTATTTAATTTGATTATTTTAGGCAAGAATATTTATATTTTGGTGGGGAATTTCTTTAAATTAGGTGAGTGATTAATTTAATTTTGGAAGTGATTTATTTAAATTAGGAATTTAATTTAATTAGATTTAATAATTGGATTTAGTTTAATTTAATTTTAATTTTAATTTAATTTCAATTTATTTGGTTTTAATTTAATTTATGACATGTGTTTTAAATGTTTTAATTGTGATTTAATGGGCTTGGGCAATGTGTGTGTTTTAAAACGGAGGCCCAACAAGCGAACCCGAAGCTAATCCAGTGAATAAACCCGACAGTGTGTCAATTCTTAACTCTTCCCTTCCGACGTCTGTTTCCCACGGCTTCCGCAACATAAAAGGTAGTGCCTCCATACGAGATTCATCATAGGGACTTATATGCAAAAATGCAGTGCCTACAGTGACCCCCACTTTGATGGGACTTGTGCAGTGTGTGACAATGACAATCCTATCAAAGTTTATGCAATGCATTTTACTTACCTGGCTCGCCAGCTGCCACCTGACTTGCCTGCTGCCTCGAGCTGAGTTGATGTCGCAGTGGACCTCGATCCTGGGACGCATCCCAATAACTGCAACCGACAACGGGGGCCTTGACCCTGGGACATATCCCAATGCCGCTGAAAATATGTGGGCCTCGACCTTGGGACACATCGCGAAAATGATGATGCAGTGGACCTCGATCTTGGGACGCATCCCAATAGCTGTAACCGACAACGGGGGCCTCGACCCTGGGACGCATCCCAATACCGCTGACAAAATGTGGGCCTCGGACCCTAGGACGCATCCCAAAAATGATGATACAGTGGACCTCGATCCTGAGACGCATCCCAATAGCTGCAACCGACAATGGGGGCCTCGACCCTGGGACGTATCCCAATACCGCTGACAAAATGGGCCTCGACACTGGGACGCATCCCGAAACTAATGATGCAGTTGACCTCGATCCTGGGACGCATCCCATAGCTGCAACCGACAACGGGGGCCTCGACCCTGGGACGCATCCCAATACCTTGACAAAATAGGCCTCGACCCTGGGACGCATCCCGAAACTAATACTGATGTAGGCCTCAACCCTGGGACTCATCCCTGAAACTGATACTGATGCTGATGTGGGCCTCGACCCTGAGTCTCATCCCCGAAACCGATACTTCCATGGGCCTCGACCTTGGGACTCATCCCCAAATCTGATATTGATGTTGTGGGCCTCGCCCCCAAGCTGATACTGATAATGTGGGCCTAGCCCCCAAGTTGATACTGATGTGGGCTTCGACCCTAAACTGATACTGATAATGTGTCTTCATACCCGGAGTGCCATACCCGGCAAAACTGATACTGATGTCTCCGTACCCGGAGTGCCATACCTGGCAAGACTGCCCGGCTTGTTCATTCCCAAACTGTGTTCCATTCTCGGAGTGCCATTCCCGACATGTTCATTCCCGAACTGTGTTCCATTCTTGGAGTGCCATTCTCGGCTTCTTCATTCCCGAACCTTGCTCCATTCTCGGATTGCCATTCTCGGCTTGTCCATTCTCATGCCTTGCTCCATTCTCGGATTACCATTCTCAGCTTGTTCATTCTCGAACTCTGCTCTATTCTCGGATTGCCATTATCGGCTAGTTCATTCTCGAACCTGCTCCACTCTCGGCTTGTCCATTCTCGGATTGACATTCTCAGCTAATTCATTCTCGAACCTGCTCCATTCTCGGCTTGTCCATTCTCGAACTCTACTCCATTCTCCGATTACCATTCTCGGTTTGTTCATTCTCGAACCTTACTCCATTCTCGGATTACCATTCTCGGCAAAACTGATACTGAACTAAAGTGGGCCTCGCCCTCAGAGTGCCATACTCGGCCAGACTGATTCTGAACTAATATGGGCTTCGCCCCCAGAGTGCCATACCCAGAAGAACTGATACTGAAATATGTGGGCCTCGCCCCCAGAGTGCCATACCCGGTAAAACTGATTCTGAACTAAAGTGGGCCTCACCCCCAGAGCGCCATACCCGGCAAGACTGATTCTGATAAATATGTGGGCCTCGCCCCCAGAGTGCCATACCCGGCAAGACTGATTCTGATAAATATGTGGGCCTCGCCTTAGAGTTCCATACCGGAAAAACTGATTTTGATAAAGATGTGGGCCTCGCCCCCAAAGTGCCATACCCGACAAGACTGATTCTGATAAATATGTGGGCCTCGCCCCTAGAGTGCCATACCCGGCAAGACTGATTCTGATAAAGATGTGGGCCTCCCCCCCAGAGTGCCATACCCGGCAAGACTGATACTAGTGATGTGATGTTTCATTTCAACATATTATACTGCCTCTCATGAGATAATCCTGATAGCTAGACATATTTTCGTCCTCAACGAATACTTTCGCGTCGAAACCTGAGAACCTTCAAAGTACTTGATACACTCAACTCCGATCCTCTGAATAGGTGATCTGAACTAGACTCCTAGTGTGTGTGTGCCAAGGCTCTTTCGCAGCTTATTCCTTAAGTGAGCCAACTCGATGATTTCGTTTCAGAGAATCGGATCGGTGGGTCTAACCAATCTAGATGTCTCGATCACACTCTGTGATTACTTCGTCATACTCAACATGATATGGTCTTCTTCTTTTTTTCTTTCGTCTCTTTCTTTTCATTCTTTCCTTTCTCTTTTCTTTTTTTTTCTCTCTTTTTTTTCTTTGACACACCTACCCTTTAAGGTAGCATTTCTCCTCATGGTGGTCCTAATACTCGCCCATGGGTAGCTTCACGCTTATCGGTTATAGACGGTTTATTTTTTCTATTTTTTCATCGCAGAGACTCTTTCTTTATTTCCAACCATATCGTATATCGTAGCATAAGTAAACCAGGGTGGACATCCAGGCAAACGGTCATTCACTGATCCATCATCCCTTCGACTAGTCATCTTGCCAACCACTCAGGTTTCCACTGTTGAAATCCCGTAATCAGATGCTCGCGAGTCCAGTTGAGATCAATCTATTCAGAGTACTGGACGAGAGCACGTCTCACACTTATCGTTTCTAAGGCTTCTCCCTACAGCAAACAATGTCATCACCAGACATATGCCTAACCATCAAAGACTTCTCTCTTTCTCACTTTTTTTTTATTAATTTTTTTTCACTCACTCACTCCATGGAATTTCTTCTTTTCTACTACTGATAATATGGGCTTCGCCCCCTGAGATCAATTCCCAAAACTCATACTGATATGGGCCTCAACCTTGGGATTCCTCCCCGAAACTGATTCTGATTCATTCCTGAAACTGAAACTGATTCATTCCTGAAACTGACACTGATTCATTTTTGAAACTGTTACTGATTCATTCTTGAAACTGATACTGATTCATTCTCGAAACTGTACTGTTGCTGTTTCTCATTGGCTTGCCTTCGCCGCTTTCTCTTTTTCTTCTTTGAAACCTGTGAATACAAAACAAAACAAATAGAAAAGAATGCAAAATACGTTACGTGTATGCATGCATGCATGAATGAATTTCCTATCCCGTTGGGTTAGGTCTTCTGCCGGTACTCTTGGTGGCTGCTCGGTCTTTTGACAAGTCTGCCATCTTCCCTAACCAACGGGTATCGATGATGGCTTTCAAGACAAAATGGGGTTAACACAGTGCATGTATGCATGAGGTGCATGAGATGTGTGCGATGTGTAGAATGTATAGGTCGGCCCATTATCATTTTAAAGCATTTAACCACACCATTGCACGGTGCAAACTTGTCCCAGTTGAAAAGGCCCAACATGTTTACACATTTGCGATAACATGGCTAAACGACTTCAAATGATGAGAGGCCCCAAACATAAAATGGCCCATCAACATTTTAGAAACTTTTGGCCCACTTTTCATAGGATACGAACTCGTCCCAGTTTAAATGGCCCAACAAGTTCGTATTTCTGACAAAAAGTCCAACTGCATCCAAATGAGGATGGTCCACAAGCACAAGGAAATAGTTGCTATAGGTCATACAACTCCGGTCTACGTGTGGGTTTGCGGGAGTATAGACAAAGACTCTCGCTGGCGAAGGATTGCCCACAACTAGGTCTCCCCACCCAAGGGTCTGAGCGACCAAGTGAGCGCACCTTTTTTATACACTAAGGTACGTGCCAACGAGCTATGGTGTGTGACTGACTGTCAAATGGATTTCCCGTTGTAGATTCCCCAGAGGGAGGGTGGAGCAAGGCTCTCTTAAGTACCCAAGCCTCTTAGGCTCTTATCACTTGGTGTCAGGAATAAACAATGAGTCCTCCAAATTAGTCCATCACAGTAGGCTACGAGTAGATGATTATCTAGGTGCCTTCACAGCTTTTCCTTATATAAAGGTAGTGAGCGAAGGAAGACACCAAACCATTACCTAGCCTTAAAAGTGCCTTTGATTAAACCCATTTCAACCCACTATAGGAACGGTTAACTTAAAGCACAAATCATAATATTACAAGACATTATTTCGGGGCCGATTCTCTATCCCCAGTGGAGTCGCCAGACTATGGGACACAGATGTGGGGCGATGCTGTTCCGGGCTCGCGGCCCGGTTGGGAGTACGGAGTAGCCCGCAGGGGACTAAACCGGAGAATAATGGAGTCGTCACCCGGTGTGAACCGGGGAAAATGATTTAAGGCCGCACTCACCCCTCGCAAGGGAAGACCTCAAACCGTTGGGTTCGGAATGGTCCCTTACTTATGCCACTTGTAATGAAATGATTTGTGCAATAATCTAACCAAGCCTAAGCAACATATTTCCAAGAGTATTCTACTCCTAAGTTCCCATGTATAAAATAAATCATCATAACGACAAACATACAATATCACACAATAATCTCATGACATGTTGAATCATTAAACGCGAAAAATAAATAACAACCTAAACATAAGTTGAACGCCTATTGCGAAAGAAGAAAACTAAATCATGCATAGAGGAATAACGTACTAGCGGTTAAATCATGCTTGAGAAACAAGTAACATCCTAACGACCAAATCATGCTTGAACACAATCTTGCGAACACGTCAAATAGATGAATGCGGGAATACAAATGGGTGATAACATTAAAAGTGTCATAATGGAATGGCATGGTTAATTACATAATGTAAGAGAAATCACCCAAGAAGCAATCATGCATGAAATGTGATAAAAAAGACTCAGTTCAGTGTATTCACGTTCGTGTAGCGTTCGAAAACGCGTTCGAACGGTAAATAGAAGGTTCTCATTCGTGTGGCGTTTGATAACGCGTTCGAACGGGACAAGACCTGATGAAACAAAATGCATGCGCATTCGAGTAGCGTTCGTAAACTCGTTCGAACGGTAAACATAAGGTTTGCGTTCATATAGCGTTTGATAACGCGTTCGAACGGGATAAGACCTGATGAAACAAAAATACATGCGCATTTGAGTAGCGTTTGTGAACGCGTTTGAACGGAAACAGAAGGTTCGCGTTCGTGTAGCGTTCGAGAACGCGTTCGAATGGGACAGGACCTGATGCATGATAGACGATGCACACGCATACACAGATGCACAATGTAGGACCCCGTGTGCCCGATTGAACTCATTCCCATTCAATCGAGCATACCTCGTCCGGCGCGGTAAAATATCGTGGTAAAGGTAGCCTTCTGGAATTTTCCCTCTAATAGAGGACCTTTAATCCACCCTAGTTAGCCCATGCGCATTAGAATGCAATACATGCATAAATAGAACAATGATATGCACAAAGTCAATGACATAACAAAAGGCGCGGCAAAACATCGTGGTAAGGTAGCCTTCAGGCATTTTCCCTCGAATAGAGGACCTTTAATCCACCCTAGTTATCCCATGCGCACAAGAATGCAATACATGCGTAAATAAAGCAACGATATGCAAAGGGTAAATGACATAATAAAAGGCACAGCAAAACATCGTGGTAAAGGTAGCCTTCAGGCATTTCCCTCGAATAGAGGACCTTTAATCCACCCTAGTTAGCCTATGCACATTATGTTACCGTGCATATAAAATAAGGACAACAATATAGGACTTCACCTATTCGATTAAACATATATCACTTTCAATAAAACACACTTTGTCCAGCGCGAAAAGAATTGTCGTAAAGGTAGTCTTTCAGACTTTTCTTCCCTCATATAGGGAACCTTTAGGCCAACGTACTAAGCCCATGAGCATCACATTATCAATACAAACAAATAATCGTACAGAAACTAAATTGCAGAAAATGCGGATAATAAACTAACAAGATACAAAAGCAAAGTGAAACATGTGCCGTTTGCTCAAGTGGTATGTGGAGTTGTATCCCAAGTACAGACCGAAAGGTTCAACATTTTCCTTTGCTGTTTCGCTGTTCGGGCTGCTGTTTTCACTCCATTTTGCTGTTGTTTTCGCTATATTTTCTGGATGCAGTTTTAAGGTAATTTAGGCTACTGTTTTTTCGGTTTTTGAAGGGTTTGGGGCTGCTGTTTTTGTCACTATTTTGGGCAGTTTTTGATGCAGTTTTCAGTGCAGTTTTGGGCCTATTTAGGCGACAGTCTGGGGTGGTAATATGCGGCTGTTTTTGGCTGAGCAGAGATGAGGTTTATGCGTGCGGTTTTGGGCATTATGTAGGGGTATTATGCGGCTATGAAGGGCTTGTGATGCGGTGTAGTTTGTGTGAATATGTGAGGGGCAGTGAGTGACTCATGCGTGGATGGACTAGGGTTATTGGTGCGGCTGTTTGTTTGTGCGAAGATATGGGGGCAGTGAGGGACTTTAGGTGCGGCAATGGAGGGTTCTTGTTTAATATATGAGAATGGGAAGTTTTGTGTTTAACGTCTTAATTTGGTTATTTTTTTGTTTGCGTGAGTAGCTACTGGCTTAATATTTCCGTGTGAGGCGAGTGTCTTGTGACTTTGGCGTGAACCATTTTTATGGGTGAGGTGTGAGGTGGCAAGTTGGCGAGGTGTCGGTAAGGCTGGTTTCCGTGAATGTGTTTGTGGAGTGAGCAGGAGTGAAGTTAGGGGCAATGAACGTATTTGCTTCTGGTTATTGGGTGTTGTGCGTGAAGAAGAGAGAGAGCTGAGGTCGTGAGTTTTTTGAGCTTAGGGTTTAATTTTTTTGGGAGAGAGAAGGAGCCGAGTCTAGAGTTTGTGTCTTCACCGTTTTTGTGTGGTGCCGTGGAGAGTCAAGAAGCAGGTGTCGTGGCTGTGTGTTTTGTATTGGTGAGTGTAGGGTTGAAGGGTTTAGGGCTGTGATTGATGAAGCTATGTGGGCTGTGAGTGATGAAAGGTTGAGAGGCTGCCTTCACGTGGCTGCTGAGTGAATTGAGTGTAGAGAGTGGAAGGCTTATTAGGGTTTTGCCGAGAGGTTAGAGAGAGAGGTCGTGTGTGCTAAAGCGTGAGGAACGTGCAAGGTGTGAGTGGAGACTGATGAGTGGGGCTTTGGAGCGTGAAGGTGGCTAAGTTTTTCAGTTCTTTAGGGTTAGTGCTTATTTGCGATCTTTTGTGTTTCTTTGTGGGTTAGCCGAGAGCAGTTGAAAGAGGGAGGAAGAGAGTGATCAATTTTTAGGGTTTTATTTTTTTTGTGAAAATGCCGTGAATCAGCTCCTCTCTAGGGTTTAGTTTGTGTTATATTTTATAGTAGGGTATTAGAGTTAGGGTTGTGCATGAGATTTTAAAAGGAAACAAAATCAAGTAGTTTATGTGTGTATTTAATTTGATTATTTTAGGCAAGAATATTATATTTTGGTGGGGAATTTCTTTAAATTACGTGAGTGATTAATTTAATTTTGGAAGTGATTTATTTAAATTACGAATTTATTTTAATTATATTTAATAATTGGATTTAGTTTAATTTAATTTTAATTTAATTTAATTTCAATTTAATTGGTTTTAATTTAATTTGTGACATGTGTTTTAAATGTTTTAATTGTGATTTAATGGGCTTGGGCTAGGTGTGTGCTTTAAAATGGAGGCCCAACAAGCGAACCCGAAGCTAATCCAGCGAATTAAACCCGACAGTGTGTCAATTCTTGACTCTTCCCTTCCGACGTCAGTTTCCCGCGGCTTCCGCAACATAAAAGGTAGTGCCTCCATACGAGACTCATCATAGGGAGTTATATGCAAAAATGCAATGCCTACAGTCGACCCCATTTTGATGGGACTTGTGCAGTGTGTGACAATGACAATCCTATCAAAGTTTATGCAATGCATTTTATTTACCTGGCTCGCCAGCTGCCACCTGACTTACCTGCTGCCTCGAGCTGAGTTGATGTCGCAGTGGACCTCGATCCTGGGACGCATCCTAATAACTGCAACCGACAACGGGGGCCTTGACCCTGGGACGCATCCCAATACCGCTGACAATATGTGGGCCTCGATCATGGGACGCATCCCGAAAATAATGATGCAGTGGACCTCGATCCTGGGACGCATCCCAATAACTGCAACCGACAACGGGGGCCTCGACCTTGGGAGACATCCCAATACCTCTGACAAAATAGGCCTCGACCCTGGGACGCATCCTGAAACTAATGATGTAGTGGACCTCGATCCTGGGACGCATCCCAATAGCTGCAACCGACAACGAGGGCCTCGACCCTGGGACGCATCCCAATACCGCTGACAAAATGGGCCTCGACCCTGGGACGCATCCCGAAACTAATACTGATGTGGGCCTCAACCCTGGGACTCATCCCTGAAACTGATACTGATGCTGATGTGGGCCTCGACCCTGGAACTCATCCCCGAAACCGATACTGCCATGGGCCTCGACCTTGGGACTCATCCCCAAATCTGATATTGATGCTGTGGGCCTCGCCCCCAGCTGATACTGATAATGTGGGCCTAGCCCCAAGTTGATACTTATGGGGATTGTTCAGGTCAGCTCCAATAGTGTTAGGGAAGTTCATGGGCTGCCCGAACAGTGATGAACTCACTGTTTGGACAACCGTCACCTAGTTGGCTTAAAATCCCCCCGGTAATGTCGTTTTTGGCTGTTTTCGCTTATTTCAACTCCGAAACACTTTTCGGTAATTGTTCCAACTCCAAAAATACATCCATTACATTTATATGACATCAAATTCATCACAAAATTTCCAATTTTACAAAATCTGATCCAGAAACCAAAAATTCCAATTTTCATGCTTTAAATCTAAATTTTCAAGATTAATCTAATTAATCACAACACCAACCAAAGTCACCACATATGGACAACCCAAGAACAATTCTAGGTGTCACAAGAGTGGTCATAACACTCTAGTATAACAACTCATCAACAATTGATCAAATTGGACACTAATTACATTAATTGCATCCAAATATACTTCACACATGCACACATACTTCCAATCCATCATCCACAACCAAAAGCCCCAAAAATTCAGAATTGAAAGAAACCTTAGAACATTTCTAAATCATCAAGAAATAAGAAATCAAATTTCCAAGCTTAGGGTTTTGAAGACTTACCTTACATCTCCTAAATCCTTAGTCTTTTACTTGATTTTTGCTTCAATTCTTCATGGATTTATCAAACAAGATTTGAAACCCATTTTGTTTGAGGTGTTCGGCCATGGCAACAACTTTGAAGAAGTGAATTTTTTTATCTTATAAAGAAGCTCATGACCGACTTTGACAAGGTCAACAAGGGCATTTTGGTCCTTTAGCACATTTAATCTAATTAAATATAAATTAAACTTTATGTAATCCAATCAACATTGCACACATCAAGTTTAATTAATTCATGCCATTTGTTCCAATAATAAATGGACAAATTCCATAACATTTATGGAAAATTTTTATTAATTAACAATTCAAATATTTAACAATTAATTATACAAATAATTAATTAATGTAATTATTATTATATATGTATTTTTATTTACAATAAATAACAAATACATATATTTATGGCATGTGTCAAAATCTCATTTGACGAATAATTAATGTGTATCTAATCGTATTATGTATCAAATACAAATACACAATAATTATTAACGGACAAAATCCCATAATGCATGTGTTATCGTTTAACCGATTAAACGATCCGAATTAACTCATTTAATCCGATGAAGTATTATGAATAATCCGTATTATTCATATCGCGTTGCCCTAGTGCTCAACGAGTACACTTCATATTGTGACTCTCTAAGTTTAGGTTTATCCGTCACGAAATCCAATTTCGTGTCCATAATCCACCCATTCATGGATTATGACGACCACAAATAATCTCGCTAAACTATATAAGCCGATGTCATTACATACGTATAATCCCTCAATCACAGGCTATCCGTATTATACATGGGATATAGATGAAAACGTCAAATCTGTTCGGTATAATACAGTCGACTTTCAATTTACGATCTCTAAATAACACTCGGAACTAATCTCCGATGTTATACCACAGCCATGGATTTACTAGATCGTAAACACGTGAGGATGCTTATGCCCTATACACAGGACTGACAGATCCTATCTTGATACGCACTGGATATCATGAGCATCAGTCCATACCCAATGAACAGGCGGAGGTCTGATCTAAATAGATCGGTGACGTGACTGCCATCAAAGTATGAGATATCTTATATATCCCACTGTGGTATCTCAAGTCGAATGACCACTATGCTCGCTCAACTCAAGAAGATTCCTATTGACGTTGGTGTACCATCTAT
The DNA here is from genome assembly GCA_019454045.1 of Zanthoxylum bungeanum. NCBI lineage: Eukaryota > Viridiplantae > Streptophyta > Magnoliopsida > Sapindales > Rutaceae > Zanthoxylum > Zanthoxylum bungeanum. Next base: position 16,127 of record SKCR01031853.1, read on the forward strand.
TAGGAAATCTTCAGTAAGTCGTTCACTGTCTTATCAAACAAACACCTACATATCTATACGAGTCTCCCGAGACTCATGATTCACTGGGATAAACTATCGGACCAAGTCACGATATACGACATGTACTGGTCTCAACGAATTTTGCTAACCGACCCATGTTAGTAAATCTTGACCAGGAACTTTATTTAAGGATATCCATCTAATAGTGTGCTTCCCAATGTCAATTACAAACTACGTTGTAACTGCACACTATATTGTAAATCCTAGGGTCTTTGTCTAATATACATATATCACTAAACTAGATTTAGTTTCGATCTAATCATAATCAGATATCAAATCATAATTAGATCGAATAAGTGTATAAAAGAGAAGGATGCTACCATTAAATTAGTAATATTATGGAATATAGAACTGCTCGTAATTATGAATCGGACATAAATACGATCTAGATTGGCACTCTGAGCACCAACCCTAACAATTTCTCCCATTTGCTCTAATGCCAATCCCCAGTATCATATACATATCTCAATGTGTATCACATACCGTGGTCCTCAAGAGCTCACATTACACTCAAGAGGTAGGCAACAACAAGTAAGCCCGCTTTAAATATCAAGTCTGTCCAACAAACCCAATCGTTTTCCTTAACCAACATCATTCTCATTTTGTAGAATCCAAATTCCACATCAATATGACTCAGACGCTATATCAGTATTGTGCTTTTGCTACTGAGTTGTCTATGTATTTAGAAATCAAATCAAAATACTATGAGACAACAGCAAGCACTACATTAATATGAAAACTTCTAATTTATAGGGTCACTATGCAATTTCACAAGTCAATACTTCAAAAGTTACAACTGATTCCAATAATACAGTAGAATCAACGGTGACACTCCCACTGTATCTTTTCTGGCTTTATATGACATAGACCATCTAATGTCATATATAGGATCAAAACTAATCTGACCCTATGGTTTCAGACTAAATTCTACATGAATTAGAAACTCGTTCTTAATATCTCAAAGATCACAAAGAACATATTTCAAGATCCATCATATGTTAGGGTTTGTGCTCCGAGTGACAATCCGGATCGTATTTATGTCCAATTCATAAATACGAGCGATTCAATTTTCCATAATATTACTAATTTTAGTGGTAGCACCCTTGTCTTTTATACGCTTATTTGATCTAATTGTGATTAGATATCTGATTACGATTAGATCGAAACTGAATCTGGTTCAGTGATACGTGTATATTAGACAACGATCCTAGGATTTATAGTATAGTTCGCAGTTACAATGTAGTTTGTAATTGACATTGGGAATCGTATTATTAGTTGTATATCCTTAAATAAAGTTCCTGGTCAAGATTTACTAACACGGGCCGGTTAGTAAAATCCACTGATACCAGTACATGTCGTATATCGTGACTTGGTCTGATGGTTTATCCTAGTGAACCATGAGTCTCGGGAGACTCGAATAGACATGTAGGTGTTTATTTGATAAGACATTGAATGACTCACTGAAGGTTTCCTAATAGATGGTACACCAACGTCAATAGAAACCTTCTCGAGTTGAGCGAGCATAATGGTCCTTCGACTTGAGATACCACTGTGGATATATGAGTTATCCTCCACACTAGTCATGATCTAGTCATGATCAGACCTCCGCCTGTTCGTTGGGTGTGGACTGATGCTCATGATATCCTATGCATATCAAGATAGGATCCATCAGTCCTGTGTGCAGGGCATATGCATCTAGCACGTGTTTACGATCTAGTAAATCCATAGTCGTGGTATAACTTCAGAGATTAGTTCCGAGTGTTATTTAGAGATCGTAAATTGAAACTCGACTGTATTATACCGAATGGATTTGACGTTCTGATCTATATCCCATGTATAATACGGATGGCCTGTGACGGAGGTGTAGGGGTTTTAGGGGCTAAATCCGGTAACGCAGCGGAAACGGTGGAAAATCAAATTTTCCGATTTCAAAATTTTTTCTCGGATTAATTAAATAAACATATTTATTTAATTACCCAATAATCAAATTATGAAATAAAATTCAATAAATCAAATTTAAGTGAATTTACCGAATTGCCCTTACACTTGGTATTTTGTTAATTTTAGTCCGAAATTGATCAAATCAATTTTGAATGATTCTAAATCATTTCTAAGATTAACTTAACATGTTCAAAACATCAAAACATCAAAAGCAACAAAATCCCCAAATTTTGACTCTTTGGCCGAGAGCCTCACTAAGGGGGGGTTTGTGCATTTTGTGATTTCATGCTTCAAAACACATCAAGATGTAATCCAATCAACATGAAACTTTATATGCATCATATAAACATCCTTATACACAATATAAATGAAAAGCCCCAAATTTGGACAAGGTCTTAAACCCTAATTTTTCAATTTCTTCAAATTGGACAAATTAGACCAAATTGGTTAAATCAATTAGTTCAATCATGTTTCTTTCATCCAACCAAAGTCTCAACACAATGAAACAACTCAAGATCAATTTTAGGTCATTTAAGAGTGGGTCAACAACTCTTGATTAGCAACAAAGTTTCCAAAAACTTAAAAGAATACTTATAACTACACTAGTCACAAGCTTCCGCCATTATACATGCTCAACACTTTCACCAAACTTCCATTCACCAAAAATAACAAAGAATAAAGAAAAGAATAACTTAAGAACATCACAAGATGTAGCCTAGATCCTAAGGAACATTTTCCTTTATAATAGTAAGTTGAGAAAACTTACTAAATCCAAGCTTTTTCTTTGTTTTTCCTTTTCTTCTTCTCTAGCTTCTCTTGTTTCTTTTAATGGAGTTTTTGTAAAAGTGTATTAGGTTAGAAAGTGAAATGAAAATGAAAACAATATATACTTGTTAAATATTAGCCTTGGCCGAATTTGGCCAAGCAAATACAACAAAAATTAATTTCAATTTCATTTGCAATTTCAATTTAATCAACTTGATAAAATATCTAAAACACTTTAAAGATATTTTAATTAAGTCAACAAAGGCAACTAAATCATTTAATCCAAATATCCAAATGTTAAGATATTTATATTTTAATTAATTTAATCATTTAACAATTAATTAATTAATTAATTAATTAAAAACAAATATATTAAATATATGTATTATATTTACATTAAATATCAAATACATATATTCATTTAGGATATTAGTCAAATATCTCAATTTGACTATTAATTAATGTGTATTTAAATTAATCAAGTATTAAATATAAATACACAATAATTAAGCAAATGACTATCGGGTCCCTTTAGCATGTATTTTGCGTTTAACCTTTAAACGACTTTATAAATAATCAATATTATTTATAAATGTTGCTCTAGTGCTCTACGAGTATATTTCATTATTGAGACTCTCTAGATTCAGGTATATCCGTCACGAAATCCAATTTCGTGTCCATAATTTATCCACGCGTAAATTATGACGATCACGAATAATCTCGCTGAATCATACAGGTCGAGGTCATGGCAAATGTATAATTCCTCCGTCATAGGTATCCGGATAAATCCCAGAGATATAGATGTAAACGTCAAATCTCTATGGGGATTATCCAGTCAACTATTCTATTAGCAATCTCAAAAAGAATGTTTAGTACTAGCTTCTAAACTTTACCACGGGCCCATGGTTTTATCTGATTGCTAATCATATGGACTACCTATGCTCTGGTACACAGAACTGACGGATCCTATCTTGATACACATAGGACACCCTGAGGATCTATCTACACCCAAAGAACAGGCGGAGGTCTGATCTAAATAGCTCGGTGACGTGACTGCCATCTAAGTGTAGAAGATGTCTCATGTGCCCATAATGGCATCTCAAGTCTAAGAATCACAAGTGCTACTCAACCCGAGAAGATTCTTATTGACGTTGGTGTACCATCCATTAAGAATCTTCGGTGAGTCGTTCAGTGTTTATCCGCTATAAACACCCACACGTCTATACTAGTCTCCAAGACTAATTGTTCATTGAGAAACCATTGGAATCATATATCCCAGTATACGACATGTACCGATCTCAACAAGTTTACTTTACTGACCAAGTAGTGTAAACCTTGACCAGGAACAGTCTGAGAATGACAACGTCATGATACTACTCATTGTCAGTTGCGACGCTTTTACAACAGTACCATGACTAATCATTCTAAGGTCATTACGTCTTTACCATATAAAAAGATATATTATATTATAGAAACTTCATATATTATTCATAATAATAATGTTTTACAGAAGTATTCAAAAGAAATACAACCAGGAATTGGCGCTCTAAGCACCAACCCCAACAAAATCTCCCACTTGCTCTAGTGCCAATAAATATTGTATCTAATACCCATCGACTCCACGTGTTTATCAAACAACTTCGGATGACCTGTGACGGAGGTGTAGGGTTTTAGGGGCTAAATCCGGTAACGCAGCGGAAACGGTGGAAAATCAAATTTTCCGATTTCAAAATTTTTTCTCGGATTAATTAAATAAACATATTTATTTAATTACCCAATAATCAAATTATGAAATAAAATTCAATAAATCAAATTTAAGTGAATTTACCGAATTGCCCTTACACTTGGTATTTTGTTCATTTTAGTCTGAAATTGATCAAATCAATTTTGAATGATTCTAAATCATTTCTAAGATTAACTTAACATGTTCAAAACATCAAAACACCAAAAGCAACAAAATCCCCAAATTTTGACTCTTTGGCCGAGAGCCTCACTAAGGGGGGGTTTGTGCATTTTGTGATTTCATGTTTCAAAACACATCAAGATGTAATCCAATCAACATGAAACTTTATATGCATCATATACACATCCTTATACACAATATAAATGAAAAGCCCCAAATTTGGACAAGGTCTTAAACCCTAATATTTCAATTTCTTCAAATTGGACAAATTAGACCAAATTGGTTAAATCAATTAGTTCAATCATGTTTCTTTCATCCAACCAAAGTCTCAACACAATGAAACAACTCAAGATCAATTTTAGGTCATTTAAGAGTGGGTCAACAACTCTTGATTAGCAACAAAGTTTCCAAAAACTTAAAAGAATACTTATAACTACACTAGTCACAAGCTTCCACCATTATACATGCTCAACACTTTCACCAAACTTCCATTCACCAAAAATAACAAATAATAAAGAAAAGAATAACTTAAGAACATCACAAGATGTAGCCTAGATCCTAATGAACATTTTCCTTTATAATAGTAAGTTGAGAAAACTTACTAAATCCAAGCTTTTTCTTTGTTTTTTCCTTTTCTTCTTCTCTAGCTTCTCTTGTTTCTCTTAATGGAGTTTTTGTAAAAGTTTATTAGGTTAGAAAGTGAAATGAAAATGAAAACAATATATACTTGTTACATATTAGCCTTGGCCGAATTTGGCCAAGCAAATACAACAAAAATTAATTTCAATTTCATTTGCAATTTCAATTTAATCAACTTGATAAAATATCTAAAACACTTTAAAGATATTTTAATTAAGTCAACAAAGGCAACTAAATCATTTAATCCAAATATCCAAATGTTAAGATATTTATATTTTAATTAATTTAATCATTTAACAATTAATTAATTAATTAATTAATTAAAAACAAATATATTAAATATATGTATTATATTTACATTAAATATCAAATACATATATTCATTTAGGATATTAGTCAAATATCTCAATTTGACTATTAATTAATGTGTATTTAAATTAATCAAGTATTAAATATAAATACACAATAATTAAGCAAAGGACTATCGGGTCCCTTTAGCATGTATTTTGCGTTTAACCTTTAAACGACTTTATAAATAATCAATATTATTTATAAATGTTGCTCTAGTGCTCTACGAGTATATTTCATTACGTCTTTACCATATAAAAAGATATATTATATTATAGAAACTGCATATATTATTCATAATAATAATGTTTTACAGAAGTATTCAAGAAATACAACCAGGAATTGGCGCTCTAGCACCAACCCCAACAGGAGGGATTATACGTATGCTATGACCTCGACTTGTATAGTTTAGCGAGATTATCCGTGGTCGTCATAATCCATGAGTGGGTGGATTATGGACACGAAATTAGATTTCCTGACGGATAAATCTAAACTTAGAGAGTCCCACAATATGAAGTGTATTCGTTGAGCACTTGGGCAACTTGATATGAATAATATGGATTATTCATAATACTTCACCGGATTAAGTGAGTTAATTCGGATCGTTTAATCGGTTAAACGATAACACATGCTTTAGGGGATTTTGTCCGCTAATAATTATTGTGTATTTGTATTGATACATAATATGATTAGATACACATTAATAATTCGTCAAATGGAATTTTGACACATGTCACTTCTGTACGTATTTTATTTAATGTAAATAAAATACACTTTGATTAGTAATTAAATTATATATGTTCATAATTGTTATGGAATATATGTTTAATTACTATTGGTTGCACATGTCATTAAAATAAAGGATAAAGTGTTGAAGTTTGAATTTTACTACTTTGACTTTATTTTAATTTAATTGAATAATTTACATATGTGATAATGGTTATCACACTTGTTTATTATTTATTGGTAACTTGTGACATGTGTTATTAATATGATTTTTGATAAATTAAGTTTTTTATAATTGGACAATTTTTCTCTTAATATGTCGGCAATGTGCGAAAAGAAATTTTTCTTTTTTCTTTCCATGGCCTCAATGGCCGAAACTAATCTTTCAAAAAGGCCTCTCCATGTTTACTTGATGATTCAAGGAGAAAAGGAAGAAAATGTCAAGAAAAAGGTTTGGGAAATTATGAGATTAAAAGGTAATTCTCAATCTCCTTAATCCTAGAAAGCATGTTTCTCATTTCTTGATTATCTAGTATGATCTAGGGTTTCTTTCTTTTACAAATTTGGGGATTTTTTTGTTGGAATATGAGTTTGGAAGTAGTGTGCATGTGTGAAGCTTAATTGGAACTAATAGTGTATTTTATTTCAAATTTAATCAATTTGTTGTTGAACAAAATTTTTGCCATTCTAGAGTTATTGATCCACTCTTAGATAGTCTATAATTTTTCTTGGGTTATTCATGTGTGGTGGGACTCAATTGGTGTTGGATTAATTTGATTAATCTTGTGTAAAATTGGATTAAAGCATAATAATTTAGGTAATTTCAGTTTTCGGGCCAAACCTATTAAAACTAGAAATTATGTGATGTTTTTGATGTCATACAAATTTAATGGATGTGTTTTGGGAGTTGGCACAATTGACGGAAAGTGTTTCCGACTTGAAATAAGCAAAAACGGCAAAAAACGGTGTTACCGGGTGACTTTTGAGTCAACCGGATGACGGCTGTGCAAACCATGAGTTGGTCACTATTCTGGCAGCCCATGAACTGTCCTGACAATATTGGAGCTGACTTTGGAAGTTTCCATAGTTTCGGGTAGTCGGTTCGTTCGGTCAAAAACGCGTTTTAGGCAATTTTGCGGAAAAACAGTTTTCGTAAAAGTTTCGCGAGTTTTCAATTTGTTTATGTCAATATTTGATATTGAATAAATAGGTTTAGGTGAAATATGAATAAATTACTCATATTAGATATTGAATAATTATTCGGTATTTTGAAAAAATTTTAAAATACGATTTCGCCCGGACTCGCGCTTCCGCTGTGCCCATCGCCCAAAACCCCAACAAAAATGGTATCAGAGCGGGTCTGATGCTTCATCCATTACATTATTCATGCTTGATATTTGATATTTAATCCAATTTTAATGTTCACACATGCTTGGAATCTAGATATGTTTCTTTACTTTTCGATTTTACGTTAACGGAAAATATAATGGAAATTTAATAGTTAAATTATGTTATGTTTTATAAAGTAGAATTGAAATGTTTAGAAAATGATTTAGATTAGAATTTTGCATTTGATGTAGAGTATAGCTTCCATAGGAAAATCTCCGCTTTTAAATATGGCTGTAAAGTAACGTGTATTGGATACATATTTCTTGGTCCGTCTTGTCAGTACGGTTATGGGTATCTTTCTATAAGTGCATCTGAGATCGTGCCAAAGCTATGAGGGTGTAGTTATAGGATTATTATCCATACCGGTTGTATATTGATACTGGATAAATTCAAGTGAAAGTGGAAATCCTGAACGTGCCAAAGTTGTTAGGACTACACCGGTAGCTTGAGTTTGTGATTGACAAGTGTAGCCTTGACATGCCTCCCTGTGAACGTGCCAAAGCTGTCACAACGAGAATCGGTCAGGACCAAAACCAAGAGTCACTGGTGAGTGATTGACAAATAGTTGTCTACCTAATGAATATACGTAGGCGAGAACGTGCCAAAGCTGTGAGTCGAAATATATTCATGGGATCATACTCTCACTATGGAATTCAATTTAATTATTGAATTCCCATTGTCCGTTGGGGATTACAATATTACGTAAAGTAGTGGGAGACACTGCTGAGTTTAAAATCCATAACTTAAGCAGTGTGTAATATTTTGGAATTTACTGATTTTGTTTTCCCTTATTCTATACTATTTATAGATTTATACTTCTGATCCACTGCATGTTTATTATTTGAATAGGTTTTCTGACTTTACTTATGGTTGCGTAGTTCTAGAGTAGTGTCTAGAAGGACAATAGACTTAGATATAGTTAGATTAGTTGAAACCATCAGGAACTGTTGTTCCGATTTTCTTGAAAATCAAGATGGTTTGTGACTTAGTTTCTAAGTCGCGATTAGGTAATCTAAATAGATATCTGCTTTAGGATATTATTCTAGAAAGAATTGTTTCTTATGCAGTGAGAATTGACACGAATTAGTTCATGTCTCAAGATTCTTGACTGGCATTAAGAAAACCCATTTAGTATTTATTCGTCTTATAATGACGTTTCTTGGCTTTAATGACTTTTAGAAGTCACGTGTCTGACACAATTTGCTAGTCAATTATTTACAAATGTTGTGAATACTTGAATGCAAATTATAAAGCTTAAGAAATGAGATACATATATTTGTGTATAGAGAATATTGATTCTCACAATACGAAAACTGTAGGTATTGGATACCGGATCTTCCGTCTAGTTAATTAAAATAATGTTTAATAACTGTTTTGATATTTGATATCAGAACTTGTGACTATTGGATAGTTACTTGTTCTGTATAAACAGTTATTACATATTTTAAGATGACTAGTAGTGTCATTAATGAAAGATAAGCATTAAGAAAATATTTGGTAGAATAATTAACTTAGAACTGTGCTTTATGAGATTTTATCAGAAAAGCATTAGATGTCTGTTCCGTATGGAAAAGGATGGTTTGATATGAGTTCACACCACATATCTTTATCTATTTGATGAATATTGTATTCAGGTTGTGATTAAATCTCATTTAACCAATGATCATCATTGGACCACGGATTTATTAAACTAATACATTGGATGTGTGTAGTTTAATGAATTAGAAATTGCTTTGTAGAGTTTTCTTTGCTTCGTAACTCGGTTAATGAATTGTCATGACTTAGTTACGTGTTTCTACTAGAGAACATGTTGAACATCTTGAATTGTTCAAGAACTGTCAATATGTTACTAATGAAACTTGGATAAAATATTTTGAATAGTTCAAAGATATTTTATCTGTAGTGTTGAAAACTTTGTCTTTAAAAATTCATTGCGAATCTTTGAATTGTTCGAAGATGTTTGATTTGATCAAACACATGAATTTAAAGAAATTAGTTCTGAAGTTATTTAATAAATATTATTCTTACTCAGTATTAAACTTCCGCGATTCCATTGTGATGGAATTGGTTAGTGGGAGTTATCAAACTTATAATATTTGATTTGTTGATATTGAGTATTACCGAATTGGTTTTCAATACTCTTAGGTTTATGCTCCAGTAACACCAATTCATCTCTTTAATTTAGGCTCCATTCGTTTCTACAATTACATATATGATATGTATAGTAGAAAATTCAAATCTCGAAAAGTTTGAGATTTGAGTCTTTCTTTTGTATAATGGTTATATAATTGAGAGTACTTGTGCATCTGAGGTACGAGTGATAAGTTTATCATTTATTCTATTTAAATGGAATATTGTATTCTATTTGATAGAATATCTTTTCTACGATCCCGAGTAATAAAATTATTTTTTTACTTGGTGGTTGACATTAGATGTTGATGATTGCAGAAAAGACTTTACTTATTGAAGTCAAATGTGAGAATGATAGACTGTAAGTGGAACTACGTAATTAATAAGATGAAAAGACCCTTAGACAACTTCCGTATAAGTATCATAGGATGTCAGAATCATTTACAAAGTATCTGATACTTAATGATTCTGATGTTTTCTTATCGAAGAAAATTATCCTATAACTTACAGTGGGAGCGATATTTTGATATCGATTCCGGAACTTGCCATTGAACCATAGATCTAAGATTGTTCAAAGCTTACTACGATCAAGTTTTGAACTTGATTGGGCTTTTGTTATGAATAGTTCATAAAGTGTGAAAATTGTTTACGCAACGAAATTGGAGTAGGCTTATTAAAGGTTTGACCTTTATAGTATGACAGTGAGAAAGGTTTTACTCAGTGATCAATTGTAGATTCTGAAGAAGCTTATCTCTAGTCGCACTGATTGAACGATTAAGGATCTGTTGGTTAATGTTAATATTAAACTGTATTTTGGCTAAAGATTGTAAAGTGGTGTTCTTGATTGATTTCTTCGAATAAGAGATCCGTCGTGATTTCTTTGTTCGAAAAGTTCATTCTAGAATGGCTATAGAGTTTATATTATGCTAAGATCACTGTTTGATATACTGGCTTATAGAGCCTATTGTAGACTCAGATAAGCTTTCCAAAATTCGTGTTCTCTGATTTTGATATCAGTCAGATTGTCTGGTTTTATCGAAGTATAGAGAATACATATTTGTCAGTAGGGTCAGTGGGAGCGTACAAATTTCTTTCTGGTACTATGTATCATAAGTCTTCTTTTCTCCATGGTAGTAGTGGGAGTAGTCTCTGATATATTTGATATAAAGTTTTATATAAGATATAAAAGTGAGAGACTTGTGAGATACTCTCATTAGTCGCATATTAGATATGATCTAATAAAGGACACAATAAGACTATTTGTATGATAGTTAGTGTAACTGTTTGACAGTTAACGTGTCTTTTATGTAAATAGTATTTCATCTTTCGTAAAAGATGATTCCTTTGTTGAAAGATAGATTGATTGGAATGTCTAGTCAATCTTATGCATCATATGATGATGGCGTAATGAGCTCTATATTATGTTCGATTAAAGATATCAATTTAATCGTAATTCTTATGAGTTATTTTGATATACCGCATACCATATGATGGGTCTTGAAACATGTTCTTTGTGATCCTTGAGATATTAAGAACGAGTTTCTTAATTCATGGAGAATTTAGTCAGCAACCATAAGGTCAGATTAGTTTTGATTCTAATTATGACATTAGATGGTCTATGTCATACAAAGTCAGAAAAGATACAGTGGGAATGTCACTGTTGATTCTATTGAACTAGTGGAATCAGTTGCAACTTTTGAAGTATTGACTTATGAATTTGCAAAGTGACCCTATAGATTAGAAGTTATCATATTAGTGTAATGTTTGCGGTTGTCTCATATTGTTTGGGTTTGATTTCTAAATACATAGACAACTCAGTAGCTATAGCATAATACTGATATAGCGTCTGAGTCATATTGATGTAGAATTTAGATTCTGCAAAATATGAATGATGCTAGCTAAGGAAAACAATTGAGTTTGTTGAACAGACTCAATTTGCTGAAGCATGCTTACTTGTTCTAGCCTACCTCTTGAGTGCTGGTGAGCTCTTGAGGGCCATGAGTATGCGATACAAATTAAGATGTGTATAGAAGACCATGGATTGGCACTAGAGCAAGTGAGAGAAATTGTTAGGGTTGGTGCTCCGAGTGCCAATTCGGATCGTATTTATGTCCGATTCATAAATACGAGCGATTCAATTTTCCATAATATTATTAATTTTAATGGTAGCACCCTTATCTTTTATACGCATATTCGATCTAATTGCGATTAGATATCTGATTACGATTAGATCGAAACTGAATCTGGTTCAGTGATACGTGTATATTAGACAAAGACCCTAGGATTTACAGTATAGTGCACAGTTACAATGTAGTTTGTAATTGACATTGGGAAGCGTACTATTAGTTGTATATCCTTAAATAAAATTCCTGGTTAAGATTTACTAACACGAGTCAGTTAGTAAAATCCGCTGAGACCAGTACATGTCGTATATCGTGACTTGGTCCGATAGTTTATCCCAGTGAACTATGAGTCTCGGAAGACTCGTATAGACATGTAGGTGTTTATTTGATAAGACACTGAAAGACTCACTGAAAGTTTCCTAATATATGGTACACCAACGTCAATAGTAACATTCTCGAGTTGAGCGAGCATAGTGGTCCTTCGACTTGAGATACCACTATGGATATATGAGTTATCCTCCACACTTTGATGGTAGTCACGTCTACAATCTAGTCATGATCAGACCTCTGCCTGTTCGTTGGGTGTGGACTGATGTTTATGATATCCTGTGCGTATCAAGATAGGATTTGTCATTCCTGTATACATGGCATAGACATCTAGCACGTGTTTACGATCTAGTAAATCCATGGTCGTGGTATAACTTCGGAAATCAGTTGAGTGTTTATTTAGAGATCGTAAATTGAAAGTCGATTGTATTATACCGAACAGATTTGACGTTCTGATCTATATCCCAGGTATAATACGGATGGCCTGTGACAGAGGGATTATACGTATGCTATGACCTCGACTTTCATAGTTTAGCGAGATTATCCGTGGTCGTCATAATCCAAGAGTGGGTGGATTATGGACACGAAATTGGATTTCGTGACATATAAACCTAAACTTAGAGAGTCCCACAATATGAAGTGTACTCGTTGAGCACTTGGACAACTTGATATGAATAATATGGATTATTCATAATACTTCACCAGATTAAGTGAGTTAATTCGGATCGTTTAATCGGTTAAACGATAACACATGCTTTATGGGATTTTGTCCGCTAATAATTATTGTGTATTGTATTTGATACATAATATGATAGATACACATTAATTATTCATCAAATCAAATTTTGACACATGTCACTTATGTATGTATTTTATTTAATGTAAATAAAATACACTTAGATTAGTAATTAAATTATATATGTTTCATAATTGTTATGGAATATATGTTTAATTACTATTGGTTGCACCTGGCATTAAAATAAAGGATAAAGTGTTGAATTTTGAATTTTACTACTTTGACTCTATTTTAATTTAATTGAATAATTTATGATGTGATCTAGAATGAACTCTATTTTTGGGCCAAGTTAACTTGAAGTTTTGGCTGATTGCATGGCTTGGTCAAATTGGTGTATTTGGGTCATTTAGGTGGATTGGAAGAAGATTCCTTGGGTTCTGGAGTTTGGTCCATGTATGAAACTTTATGTGAAGGCTTTATTATGTCTAAAGCAATATTGGAATGGGTCTTGGACGTGCATGGGCTGCCTTGATTGATTTTGGGCTTTATTTCCGAATGGTGCACTAGTAGTGGCGGGATTTTTGCAGTCTTCGTATTTTGGACGTAACTTTCTCGTCCGATGTCCGATTTTGGTGATTCAAGTTGCATTGGAAAGAGAACTCGTAGCTCTACAAAATATTAGCTTATTTTAATGTCCAGGTCGGATGTATTCTTGGTCAAAATGAGGATGCAAGATATCCTTACGGTTTTTATATTTTATAATTTTTTAGGTTATTTGTTGTTTAAGTGTTGGACTGAAATTTAATTATATTACAAAGCCCATGCACGAAATTTTAAAGTATTTTATGTGTTATTGGGTTTATTTTACTAGGGTTTTATTATATTTGGGTAGAATTAGGGTTAGCCACCTATTTAAAAGGGCATTATTCATTGTAATTGGAAATTAACTAAAAATGTTAATTATATTAAGGGAGTGGATTCTTCCTTGGTTCTACGGAACAAAAGCTTATCAACGTGTGACAAGCGTTGTGGCAAGCGTTGTGGCGTTGTTCAAGATTCTCCAAAGAAATAAAGAAAGGTTCTTAAGGGCAAAGTTCCTTAAGGGTTGGACTTGATCTTGGAAGGATTTTGTTCTTACAAAATCAAGATTTGCGCGTTCTTGGGGCTAAGAACACGTGGAGGGGTTTTCTTGGATTTGTTCCAGGCATGTTTCTATCATTTGGTATCAGGAGCTCAGGGTTCCAAGGTCAAGAGTTTCTCTATCTTTATCATTTTATGAAGTCTTCATTTTTTTTTTCCTTTTTTTTTTGGTCTCTTCTCATTTCAAATTTTTTCATAGTCTTAGATGTTATTATAATGTTCTTTGATGGTCATAGCATATAGGATTCAATTCTTGGAGTTTTTGAGTCAATTAAGGTCGAATTTATCTGTAATTTTCGGATCAGTTCGGTCAGAGTTTTTCAGCCGCGCACTGATTTTAAAACGGTTGTAACTTTTGATCTAGAAGGAGTTACGAGACCCATAATATATCGATTTATAAGTACTCGAGGAGTGGAATTCGTTAGTGGTTGTCCAAACTCTTTCCGTTTAAGTTTTGAGTTTCAAAATCTCTTTCAAACAATAGTTACGAATTCTGTCCAGTTTCAATTCAGTTTGTGTTCTTGTTTTACTTTTGGAGTTTTTTTTTAGTCAGTTTCTTTGTGTTTGTTTTCATATTTTCTTAGTGATTCTTTGCATCTTTCCTCATTATTGGTGTCTTTCAAGTAAGGGGTTGATTTATATAAATAATTTGATGGACAAAAGAGTATTTATCTTTCGCACGAGATGCTTTATCAATAGTAAAGTGTGTAGTATGATTATTAATAGAGGGAATCACACAAATTTAGCTAGCACTACCCTTGTGGAAAAATTGGGATTACCATTGATACCTCTTGATAGACATTATAATGGATGAGTGATTTTGGAGAGTTCGAGGTTGCTAAGCAGGTTGTGGTAAATTTTAAAATTGGGAAGTATGTTGACCAAGTAGTTTGTGACGTGGTTCCTATGTGTCATACACATATTTTATTGGGTAAGCCTTGGTATAAATTAAATAAAGTAGTTTATGATATGGATAAGAATATTACAAATTTAGGTATAATGGAAAAATTATCAAGCTTGCTCCTTTTTTTTGCGAAGCGGCTGCGAGTGCCCAGCGGAAAATCAAAATTATTATGCCGCTTTCCCTTTGCCCAAGACCCATTTGTTTTGATTATTCTACAAGCCTAAGCATGTTAATATATATTCTAAGCATAAAACTCATAAAACATGCAAAGAACATAAACCTAAACATGCTAACTATCATAAGAACTCTAAATAAAGAAAGAAAAAGACTTACTTGAACCGTAGACTCCTCCAGTCCTCCCTCCAATCTACAAGATTTTCTCGAACTCAGCAAGTTCTTCCACGTTCCAAAGAGCCACCCAAGTGTGTGGCCTCCAAAGATCAACACACCAAAGCCAAAACTCAACGGCAAGACTACGCCTTCAGTGCACGGGTATTTTGCCCTTGGTGCTAGCCTAGGCAAATACCACAAAACTTTTAACTCGAGGTTCCTCTAGTCAATTAGACTTAAGGATCCTCAAAATCAGTGGCTTACTCTTAAACTTTAGAGTTGCTCACTTATATAAACTCAATATATGAAAGGTTTTGGTGTAAAAATTTGTGAAGAATTCTTTGGGTTTATATTGTGCTCCAAAGACAA
This sequence comes from Zanthoxylum bungeanum, assembly GCA_019454045.1. Classification (NCBI taxonomy): domain Eukaryota; kingdom Viridiplantae; phylum Streptophyta; class Magnoliopsida; order Sapindales; family Rutaceae; genus Zanthoxylum; species Zanthoxylum bungeanum. The sequence goes on from SKCR01031853.1 coordinate 31,957, forward strand.
CAAAATTAATTAAGAATCCGATGTGGGATAAAAGCTAATTTAATCTTAGCCATTGGATCTTAATTTAGTGGTTTAATGAGATTATAAAACCCTAATAAGAGTTTGGGCCGAATTGGAATTCAAAACAAATAACAAATTTTTTTACTATTCACGTTACTATTCATGTGAATAGTAATTTTTTTTATTCCAATTCCCAAGTGCCCCCATCGTCATTCACCAATCCCTAAGCCACTATGGAATCTCATAAATGACCTGTTCAATAATTAAACACATTGAACCATTTATGAACAATCCTACAACAATCATATATGCTGTTATATTTGTATTGTGCACTGTTAACCATTGATTTCGACTTTGTTGTGTGTGACCTTTTGGGTCCCCCTCAAGTTGGACATGAAATGAATCGTGATAATTTAATCGAACATAAATGATCCTCCGATCAGATGGTGGTTCGATTTCAATGACCAAGGTTGACATCTAGCAACATACCAAGGCCCCCAAATGAGAAGGAAAGATATATATACTCGTTCTGTATACGATTTACATATGATACGGTCCCTTGCCTCACTGTATCCCCACCTATTGACCTAGGGTACGGAAAATGTCTACCCATATGGTCAAATGTATAATGTTGATAGTGTCATGAATCGTGCTAACCCAAGAATCTCACATGATTATTCCGCTGTGGCCACAGTCTCAAGCACTGATCACACATATCAACCCGTGAACTGGAATACTACTCTTATAAGAAAATATTATCTGAGAGAGTGGCGATTCTCTGTTGTATCTTTACAAACTTCATGTGTTTCAACAAATGACCCAATCATACCCTTATGACCGGATCTTTTGAACCGGGGAAGGAGAATGTCAAAGTTATTTGATCCACACATAAGATTGTAAAGACCTCAAGTCAAAGAACTAGTCATATAATCGATACATGAAAGTTCTCACAGACACATGGGATAAGCGCTCCATATGAAAACTTTCGGCGGTCAGTTCGATGGACACGAGCAACTCATGCTTCCATGTGATACAACAAGCGGACGAATCTCCGCTTGTAGCCTATGAGATCGGCTACCCCACTTAAGGGCGGATCATATCATCATGATAGTCTCTCCACTTTGTGAACGCCCAGATTATTCACAAAACTATGACTATGAACATTTAAGAGTAATGATTCTCATAAGACGTGGAAGCCATCGTCTTTTTACTCCAATGGCTTTATTACAGTGTTGATGATTCATATAAGTTATGTAAGACACGTATAATAAAGATTGCCATTTTATTAATTAATGAAAATATTACAAATACATGTACATATAGCCCATCCACAAGTTGGGTATAGGGCATATCCCTAATAATCTCCCACTTGCACTATAGCCAACTAGTATGAATCTGGACATACTACTTCAGGTGTGCCTATCATGCTTTTGTTGAGTCAGCCCTTTAGTCAGAGAATCTGCAAGATTATCTTCTGTGGGTATTTTCTCTATATAACTTCTTTTCTCTCAACAATCTCCCTGATGAGATGAAATCGCCTGAGTACATGCTTGGATTTCTGGTGGGACCTTGGTTCCTTTGATTGAGCAATGGCGCCCATGTTGTCACAGTACATCGTGACGCCATTCTTTATCACGGGAAGCACTTCCAGCTCCGTGATGAACTTCTTTATCCAGATTGCTTCTTTAGCAGCCTCGGATGCTGTAATATACTCGGCTTCAGTGGTGGAGTCCGCTGTAGTTTATTGCTTTGAGCTTTTCCAACTGATAGCACCGCCATTCAAAGTAAACAGATATACTGTTTGCGATTTGTTGTCATCCCTATCGGTCTGAAAGCTCACATCACAGTAACCAACGACTTTCATCTCAGAACAATCTTCATATGTCAAAAAAAAAATCCCTAGTTCTTCTCAGATACATGAGGATTGTTTTGACAGCTGCCCAGTGTTGCTTACCAAGATTTGCCTGATACCTGCTCATTATGCTAAGAGCATAAGAGACATCAGGTCTTGTACATAGCATGGCATACATGATCGATCCTATTACTGAAGCATAGGGGATCCTACTCATAAGCTCTATATCTGAAGGAGTATGTGGACATTGCTCCTTAGATAATTTGATTCCATGACAAGTAGGTAAATTACCACTTTTGGAATCTTCCATTTTGAATCTTTTCAACTCTTTATCTATGTACGTAGATTGAGAAAGTTCTAACAACCTCTTAGATCTATTACGGTAGATCTTAATACCGAGGATGTATGATGGTTCTCCCAAATCTTTCATGGAGAAATTCTGAGATAACCATTGCTTGGTGGCTTGCATCATGGAATATCATTCCCGATGATTAATATGTCATCGACATATAATACAAGAAATACAACAACACTCCCATTATTTTTCCTGTAAACACAAGGCTCGTCTACATTTTTTATGAAGTCAAATTCTTTGATTGTCTCATCAAATCGTATATTCCAACTTCTGGAGGCTTTCTTGAGTCCTTAAATGGATCGTTTAAGCTTGCATACTTTATTATGATCATCCTTAGATGCAAACCCCTCAGGTTGTGTCATATAGACTTCCTCTACGAGGTTCCCATTAAGGAAAGCTGTTTTGACATCCATCTGCCAAATCTCATAATCAAAGTGTGCAGCTAGTGCCAGTAAAATTCGAATGGACTTTATCATTGCAACATGAGAGAAGGTTTCTTCATAGTAAATTCCTTGGATTTGTCTATAACCTTTCGCCACCAACCTAGCCTTATAGGTTTGGATGTTGCCTTCTGCATCAGTTTTACGCTTATAAATCCACTTGCAGCCTATGGGTTTTATCCCTTCAGATGCATCTACCAAGTTCCAGACTTGATTATGATATATAGAGTCTATTTCAGATTTCATGGCTTCAAGCCACTTGACTGAATCAATGTCACACATTGCTTCATCATAACTGGTGGGATCGTCATGATCAACAACCTGATCATGTTCCTCATCAAGATGGAAACTATATCTTTCAGGCTCATGTCTATCCCTACCAGACCTTCTGAGTTCATAACCTTGTGGTTGTTCCGTCGCTACGCTTTTGAGGGGCCTGGGGTTTAGTTCTATGTTAGTTTGTTCTTCTCGTACCTCGTAGAGGTCAAGTCTACTCCCACTATATTTCTTGAGAAGGAATTCATTCTCTAGAAATTTATCATTTCGTGAGACAAATGTTCTTTGTTCATTTGGGACATAGAACACGTATGCTCTTCAGTTCAAGGCATATCCTACAAACTTACATTTAACTGCCATATCATCCAATTTGTTAGTTTGTGTGAGCTTGACATATGCGTCACATCCCCAAACTCTTAGATAACTAAGACTAGGACGTTTCCCAGACCATAACTCATATGGTGTTTGACTAACAGTCTTGGAATGAACTTGGTTTAGTAGTAGTGTTGCAGTTTCTAATGTCAGACCATAACTCATCAATAAAGGTAATGAAGTAGGAGAATCCACCTCTAGCGGTGACTGACATTTGTCCGTATACATCAGAGTGTATGAGTTCTAATGTCTCTGCTGCACGCTAACTTTTACCTTTGAAGGGTAATTTGGTCATTTTACCAAGTAAACAAGACTCACAAGTTCCATAAGGTTTATATTTGAAGGGTTTGAAATACCCATCCTTATGTAGCTTAGTTAATCTTGTTTCATTGATATGACCTAGGCGACTGTGCTATAGAAGTGATTCATTGAGATTATTCGAGTTAACGTTGTATATATTAGAGGTTGAATATTCTTTGTTAGTTTGTAAGACATATATACCATTATTCAAAATACCATCTCCATATTTTATTTCATTGAAATAAATAGAACATTTATTACAACTTATTAGGCATGAAAAGCCTTTATTACATAAAGAAGAAATTGAAATGATGTTCTTTACTTGAGAAGGTACATAAACACAATCTTCTAAGTCTAAAACTAAACCATTCGGCAAAACTAATAAATAAGTCCCCACGCACAATGCAACCAGTTTTGCTCCATTACCAATGCCTAAGTCAACCTCCCCATGACGGAGTCTCCTACTGTTTCTCAGGCCCTGCACATTATTATATAAGTGAGTCTCACAACCGGGTCAAGCACCCAAGTAGAAGGTTCAGAGTTTTGAGAATATAGTTCAATCATATACAACATACCTGAAGCATTGGGCTTCTTGGCCTATTGGGCTTCCCTAGCTTCCTTGGCTTTCAAGGATCTGCAGTCTTTCTTCCAATGGCTATTCTTTCCACAAAAGAAACATTTCCCCTTTCCATTTTTCTTCTCCACCTTACCATTGGGCTTTAGTTGATCTGGAGCCTTGGCCTTACCCTTATTTTTCTTTGGGCCTCATGGCTTCAGGTCCGTACCCGTAAGCATGACGGAGGTTTTAAGCTCTAGTTTCAAGTCCTTCTTTGCTTGCTTTATCAAATTGTACAATTATGCTAAAATAGCTTCTTTATCAGACAGATGAAACTGCATAATAAAGTTAGAGAATTCTTTTGCTAAGGATTGAAGAATTAGATCGTGACCTATCTCATGATCCATGATGAACCCGAGGTTGGCCAATTTTCAATGTGGCCAATCATCTTAAGCACATGTCCACTAACAGATCATTCCTTATACCTTGTTTGGAATAAGGCACATGACACTTGGAATCTCACAGTATGAACGGAAGTTGCATACAACTCCTTCAAGTGAAAGCTAATGGTTTGAGCATCCATATCTTCGTGAGCTTTCTGAAGTTCGTCCGACATAGAGCCAAGCATTATGCAAACTACTTGCTCATCATCATCGACGTGTTTCTTCCAAGCATCAAATGTATCTTGGTCAGCATCTTCTGCGGGTTCAGGGGGAAATGGTCTTTCAAGAACATAGAAAATCTTTTCTTGTCATAAGATAATTTTAAGATTTCTAAACCAGTCATTGTAGTTTTCCCCTTTGAGCTTATGCTCATCAAGGATGGAACGAAGTGATACTCTGTTTGCCATTTGAATGTTTGTGAAATATTTTAACCCACATGTTAAGAGAAAATGTTAAAATTGGGAATATGTTTTCATTAATGTTTCATAATAACATGGGCTTTTAATATTATGAAGTTGCTCTCACTCAATTGTTTTAAAATTTTAAGCAAATCGCATCAACCCCAATATGATGGATTTCTTGTGGGCAAGGATCCCATTATCATTATTTCACAACTTCGAATAGGGCCGGTCGTTATAAAATATGATAATTAGGTAGGTTCCCAACCAATTTATGATATAAATCACAATTCCTTGATCATTGGGTTGGGCAATCAAACATGCCATAGCTTATGCTAGTCCTTATGGACACCCAATCTTTGCCACTAAGTTATAAGACCACGCCTAAGGGTCGCTGCATCTTATTACTCAGAAAAGTCAAACCATTACCAATAGTATGATTTAGGGACAAATTGGTATTGGCCAGTCTGGTAAAGCCTAGTCCTGCCAATACGGTTTAAGCCCATTGGGTCTATACTTTACAATGTGAGGTAAATTTTAGACTTAAATTATTATTGAGGATTTTAGCATGTTTAAGTGAATAACTGTCAAATGGATTCCTCCATTTAAAATTCCCCAGAGGGAGGGTGGAGCGAACTCTCTTAAATACCCTTACCTCTTAGGATCTTATAGCCTTGGTGACAGGAATAAACAATAGATCCTCCAAATTAGTCCAACACTTTAATATGCTTTAAGGTAAGCTTTGAGTAAATGATTATCTAAATGCATTCACAGCTTTTCCTTTTGGCTATAAAAATGTAGTGAGTGAAGGAAGACACCAAATCATTATCTAACTCTAGTAATACCTTTGGTTAAATTAACTTTAGTTTGGAAAGTTTTATTAACCCCTTGGTCCCAACCCACTTGTATATTTTATAATGTCTTTTATTATAAACAAGTGATTTATATTTATTAGCCTTAACGGTAATAAATCTCTAAGTTCATCACGGAATAATTAATTAGCTAAGAGATAAGCAATACACTCTTTATTTCTTAGAAAGTCTCTAGATGCTTGCACCCTAAAATAATCATACATAGAATCATCAAGCATATGAGTTTTAATATGTTGGAATTATTTTAGGCATTAAATAAATTTGATTAATATTTAATTATGATATTGCATTTTATTTTATTCAATTAAATTTACTATTCACATTTTTCTGCAGACGTGTGAACTTTAAATGCAATTTCACAATTCAAATCTTAACCAAATCATGCAACACTTGTGCCTAAAATTAAGTTCAGGGTGTTAGCTTTCCAACAAGCTTTTAAACACCCAATTTCAAGTTCAAACGAGTGAGAAATAATCAAAACCAAAACGGTGCTCTGATACCACTGTTGGGAAGCGGCTGCGAGTGCGCAGCGGAAAATCAAAATTATTATGTCGCTTTCCCTTTACCCAAGACCCATTTTTTTAATTATTCTACAAGCCTAGACATGTTACTATACATTCTAAGCATAAAACTCATAAAAACATGCAAAGAACATAAACCTAAACATACTAACTATCATAAGAACTCTAAATAAAGAAAGAAAAAGACTTACTTGAACCGTAGACTCCTCCAGTCCTCCCTCCAATCTACAAGATTTTCTCGAACTCAGCAAGTTCTTCCACGGGTATTTTGCCCTTGGTGCTAGCCTAGGCAAATACCTTAAAACTTTTAACTCGAGGTTCCTCTAGTCAATTAGACTTAAGGATCCTCAAAATCAGTGGCTTACTCTTAAACTCTAGAGTTTCTCACTTATATAAACTCAATATATGAAAGGTTTTGGTGTAAAAATTTGTGAAGAATTCTTGGGTTTATATAGTACTCCAAAGACAACAAAATTAATTAAGAATCTGATGTGGGATAAAAGCTAATTTAATCTTATCCATTGGATATTAATTTAATGGTTTAATGAGATTATAAAACCCTAATAAGAGTTTGGGCCGAATCGGAATTCAAAATAAATAACAAAATTTTTTTTACTATTCACATGAATAGTAATTTTTTTTAAATTCCAATTCCCAAAGTGCCTCCATCGTCATTCACCAATCCCTTATCCACTATGGAACCTCATAAATGATATGTTCAATAATTAAACACATTGAACCATTTATGAACAATTCCTACAACAATCATATATGCTGTTATATTTGTACTGTGCAATGTTAACCATTGATTTCGACTTTATTGTGTGTGACCTTTTGGGTTCCCCTCAAGTTGGACATGAAATGAATCGTGATAATTTAATCGAACATAAATTATCCTCCGATCAGATGGTGGTTCGATTTCAATGACCAAGGTTGACATCTAGCAACATGCTTAGGCCTCCAAAAGAGAATGAAAGATATATATACCCATTTTGTATGCGATTTACATATGATACGGTCCTTCGCCTCACTGTATCCCCACCTATTGACCTAGGGTATGGAAATTTTCTACCCATATGGTCAAATGTATGATGTTGATAGTGTCATGAATCATGCTAACCCAAGAATCTCATATGATTCTTCCGTTGTGGCCACAGTCTCAAGCACTGATCACACATATCAACCCGTGAATTGGAATACTACTCTTATAAGAAAATATTATCTGAGAGAGTGGCGATTCTCTGTTGTATCTTTACAAACTTCATGGGTTTCAACAAATGACCCAATCATACCCTTATGACCGGATCTTTTGAACCGGGGAAGGATAATATCAAAGTTATTTGATAGACACATAAGATTGTAAAGACCTCAAGTCAAAGGACTACTCATATAATCAATACATGAAAGTTCTCACAGACACATGGTATAAACGCTCCATATGAAAACTTTCGGTGGTCAGTTCGATGGACACGAGCAACCCATGCATCCATATGATACACCAAGCGGACGGATCTCCGCTAGTAGCCTATGAGATCGGCTACCCCACTTAAGGGTGGATCATATCATCATGCTAGTCTCTCCGCTTTGTGAACGCCCAGATTATTCACAAAATTATGACTATGAACATTTAATAGTAATGATTCTCATAAGGCGTGGAAGCCATTGTCTTATTACTCCAAGGGCTTTATTACAGTGTTGATGATTCATATAAGTTATGTAAGTGTAGGACACAGAAACTGACGACGCTGTTCTAGACTCGCGGCCCAGTTGGAAGTACGGAATAGCCCGCGGGGGAACTAAACCGGAGAAATAACATGGAGTCGCCACCCGGTGTGAACCGGGATAAAGATTTAAGGTCGCACTCACCCCTCACAAGGGAAGACCTCAAACCGTTGGGTTCAGAATGGACCCTTACTTATGCCACTTGTAATGATGTGATTTGTGCAATATCTTAACCGAATCTACGCAACATGCTTAAGAACAACCTATATCTAGTTCATGTTTATAAAGATAAATCCTATGTCTAAGTTTGCATGCTTGGAAAGTAAGTCATCATAACATACGACAACACACGGAAATCTCATGAACATATTTCAATTATATAATGTTAAATGCTAACAACAACATAAACTTAATGCAAATTCCAAACGTAAAACAAATAACTAATCATGCTTAAAAATAAAACAACTAAATCATGCTTAAAGATAAATAACATACTAGAATAAATCATGATTACAAAAATAAATAACGTACTAACAACCTAATCATGCTCAAATACATGGTTGGATGAAATGAAATACGTGTATCTCTTAAGTAGTACGTGGCATTGTATCCCGAGTACAAACCGCACTACCGTCCATTCGGATTCGGCTACGAAATTTACGTCCGGGTTTCCATCTGATATACCACAAGGGAGAACACGCATTCTGTTCCTCCGGAATTCACATCATGCCTCAACAAACGACTCTCATGCGATAATATATTAAAATAAATAAAAGAAACGAAAGATAATAAGTAAAAAGGGTGCCCTCATGTCTAACCTCTTTTGTCGTCTCTCGAAAGCGCGTTACACGACCGTCGGAAGGGTTGATCCTCTGCAACCTTTCTGGTTCACTAATCCAATATTTTTCCTCGTTGTTTCACTGTTTGGGCTGCTGTTTTCACTCTATTTCACTGTTATTTTTGTTGTATTTTCTGGTCTTTGTTTTAAGGAAATTTAGGGACTATTTTGAGGGTTATTTGGACTGGTTTGGGCTGTTTTTTAGTTGCAGTTTTGGGTTAATTCGGGGATTGTTTTGGGCAGTATTTTAAGTGTAGTTTGTTGTATGTGCTGAGTGAGTTTGTTGAGTGGTCTAGATGCGTACATTTGTGGCTTGGGTAGGTGAGAGTCGTGATGAGTGGCTGGGAGTGTTGTTCGCGTGGAGAGTTCGTTGCATGAGTGGTGTGCGTGGGTCCTTTGAGTGCGAGTGGCTGTTGTGGGGTCAGACTATTAGTGGCGTGGCCTGTGTGTATTGAAGGGCTGCTAGTCTGTGTAAACTGAAAATGTTAAGGCGTGTACGTGGCCGTTTTCTGCATTTGTGGCGTGCATGTATCTTGGTTTTTTGCTTTGTGTAAGGCTAGGGTTTGGTTGGTTTGATCTCAGTGTGTGAGGGGGTTTGGTTTGTTGCTTTCACGTGGCTTTGTTGGTAGTTTTCTAGGGACGTGAGGTCTGCATGGTTAATGGGGTTGCGAAGGGTTGTTGGCTACGTGAGGAAAGAGAGAGAGAGCTCCACTAGGGTTTGTTACAGAGAGTGAAGGGTTCCGAGTGCATGGGAGAGGAGTGGGCTGCCGTGAGTATTTTTGTTTAGGGTTTGTTTGTGTTTTAGGGTTTGCCGTGAAGAAGCTTGAAAGGAGAGAGAGGAGGGTTTTTTTTTGTTTTTGGGCGTGAATGAGCTCCAGGGTCTAATGTGTTGGTGAAGGGTTCTTTTTATAGGCAAAAGGATGGGGGTTATCCTTGTAGGAGAAGGATTTTTGTAATTATGGGAGTATCTTTTAATTAGTGTGTCTTAAGGAAAATTCTCTGTAATTAGGGATGTGATTTGGTTTGATTAGATTTGATCTCTTTTAATTAGGATATGATTTGATTTGATTTGATTTGTTTTAATTTAATTTGGAATGTGATTTATTTAATTTAGGAAGGGGGATTTGATTTAATTTAATTGGATTTAATTTAATTTAATTTGATTTGATTTAATTTGTGACATGTGTTTTAAATGTTTTAATTATTTGGATTGGGCTTTGGTGGGCTTGGTGTGTGACTTGCGGGGGTTTTGGGCTTGGGGTGTGTTTTAAAACGGAGGTCCAACAAGTGAACCCGCAGCCACTCCAGCGAATTAAATCCAACAATGTGTCAATTCTTGACTCTTCCCTTCCGACGTCCGTTTCCCGCGAGTGCCGTAGTTGCGTCTCCATACCTAGAGTGCCGCAGTGAAATCTCCATACCCGGAGTGTCGTACCTAGCAAAACTGATGTTGTGTCTCCATACCCGGCAGAACTGATGTTGTACCTCCAAACCTCGAGTGCCATATCCAGCAGAACTAATACTAGTAATGATGTAGGCCTCGCCCCCAGAGTGCCATACCCGGCAACACTAATAATGATGTGGGCCTCGCCCCCAGAGTGCCATACCCGGCAAGACTAATACTGATGATGTGATGGTTCATTCTCGAACCATGCTGTGAGGTGGTCCATTCCCGAACCGTGCTCCATTCTCGGAGTGCCATTTTCGACATGCTAAACCTCATTTCCGAGGCGTCGCTGATGTGACGATTGTCCATTTTTGGAGCGTCATTTCCGGCATCTAATGTGATAGTGGTCCATTTCCGGACCATGCTCCATTTTTGGAGTTCCATTTTCGGCGAGTGATAGTGGTCCATTTCCGAACCGTGCTCCATTTCCGGAGTGCCATTTTCGAACCGTGCTCCATTTTCGGAGTGCCATTTTTGACGTCTGATGTGATGGTCCATTTCTGAACCGTTATTGATGTGATGGTCCATTTCCGAACAGTTACTGATGAGGGTTTTGTTCCCTGAATTGTGGGTCTTGTTCCCGAACTGTGTTGAATGTGGGCTTTGTTCCCGAATTAAGCTGAGAATGGGCTTTGTTCCCTGTCTGTGCTAAGAGTGGGCTTTATTCCCGAACTGAACTGATGGTGGGCTTTGTTCCCGAACTGCGCTGAATGTGGGCTTTGTTCCCTCAGCTTTATTCCCGAACTGAACTGATTGTGGGCTTTGTTCCCTGGGCTTTATTCCCGATTTGCGTTGAGGGTCTTGTTCCCTGAATTGTGGGTCTTGTTCCCGAACTGTGTTGAATGTGGGATTTGTTCCCGAACTATGTGGAGAGTGGGCTTTGTTCCCCCGCTGAACTGATGGTGGGCTTTGTTCCCGAACTGTGCTGAATGTGGGCTTTGTTCCCTAGGCTTTATTCCCGAGCTGTATAGAGAGTGGGCTTTGTTCCCTATCTGTGCTGAGAATGGGCTTCGGCCCTGGGATTCATTCCCAAAACTGATGATGCTATGTTGTTGTTTCTGGTTGGCTTGCATTTGCCGCTTTCTCATTTTCTTTAAAACCTGCGAACAAAAACAAGACAAAGATTGCATGTATATGACGTGTATGCATGCATGCATGAATGTGTTTCCTATTACGATGGGTTAGGTCTTCCTTGTGCTCTTCGGTGCTTCTTGCCTACAAAAGTCTTTGGTTGCCCCTGGGTCTGCTTGCAATTTCCTTCTGCCAGTTCTCTTCTGGTGATTGCTCAGTTTCCTTTGGTCCCATGGCTCAAGTTTTCGTTATATCCCTTATCAGTGGGGCGGTAGATTGGTCGCCCCCAGTCATGATTTAGCTTTCCGCTCTTCGCTGCTTGTAATAGGTCAAGGTGAACCACGTGATGTGGCATTCTATATCATCATACTATATCACATTCTACGAAATAGTCCAATAGTTACACATATTATTGCCCTCAAAGAATGCTCAGTAATAAAACCAGAGAACCTTCAAAACATTCAACGCAACTCAAATCCAAGTCTTTGAATAAATGATCTAAGCCAGACTCAAAGTGTGTGTGTGCAAAGGTTCCTTTACAGATTCATCCCCAGGTGAGCCAACTCAATAATTTCGTCAAAAATTGGGATCGATGGGTGAAACCAACCTAAATGTCTCAATTATACATGCAGTTGCTTTTCTGTGCTCAATGTGGTATGGTTTTCTTTCTTTTTTGTCTCTTTCATTTTTCTTTTCATTTTGAACTTCTTTTTTCTTTTCTTTTCTTTTTCTTTTTTTTTTCTTTCTCTTTTTTTTTTCAACACATCTACCCTTTAAGGTAGCATTTCTCCTCATGGTAGTCCTAATACTCGCCCATGGGTAGCTTCACGCTTATCAGTTATAGGTGGTTCAATTCTTTTCTTTAGAGTCTTTTCTTTCATTTTCAACTATACCACACATCATAACATAAGCAAATCAAGATAGATATCTAAGAAAACGGTCATTCACCGACCTACAATTTCTTCAACTAGTCATCTTGCCAACTATCAGGTTTTCACCGCTAAGAACCTGTAGTGAAGTGCTTACGAGTCTAACATAGATCAATCACTCAAATCATCAGATAAAAGTGTGTTAAGAACTTATCGTTTCTAAGGTTTCACCCCGAAGTAATCAATTTCATCATTGGACTTATGCCTAACTATTAAGGACTAAAAAATAATTTTTTTTTTGCTTCCCTTTTTTCTTTTTCTTTTTTTTTTTCTTTTTTTTTGCCCACCATGTTCTTTCTATCCTTGCCGTAAAATTTTCTGTTTCTTGACTTCCTTTTTCCCGATATCCATGTTTGTTAAACTCTTCTTGACAAATCTTCATTTATCCATAACCCAACGGATATCTAGGATGTCTTTTAAGACACAGGGGTTAACATGATGCGTGTATGCATGAGATGCATGAAATGTGTGCGATGCATGAGATATAATATGCATATGTTTGTCAAAAGCATAAAGGGGTGGCTTCTGGTCATACAACTATGGTTCACATGTGGGTTTATATGAGTGTAGACAAAGGCTCCCGCTGGCGAAGGATTACCCACAACTAGGACTCCCCACTCAAGGGTTCGAGCAACCAAGTGAGCGCACCTTTTTTATACCTTAAGGTACGTGCCAACGAGTTATGGTGCATGACTGACTGTCAAATGGATTTCCCGTTGTAGATTCCCCAGAGGGAGGGCGGAGCGAACTCTCTTAGAAACCCAAGACTCTTAGGCTATTATCGCCTTGGTGACAGGAATAAACAAAAAGTCCTCCAAATTAGTCTGTCACAACGAGCTACGGGTAATGATTATCTAGGTGCCTTCGTAGCTTTTCCTTATAGAAAGGTAGTGAATGAAGGAAGACACCAAACCATCACCTAGCCTTAACAAAGCCTTTGATTAAACCCCCTCAACCCACTATAGATACGGTTAACTAAAGCACAAATCACAATCACTACAAAAAATTATTTCGGGGCCAATTCTCTATCCCTAGTGGAGTCGCCAGACTGTAGGACACAGAAACTGACGACGCTGTTCTAGACTCGCGGCCTAGTTGGAAGTACGGAATAGCCCGCGGGGGAACTAAACCGGAGAAATAAAATGGAGTCGCCACCCGGTGTGAACCGGGACAAAGATTTAAGGCCGCATTCACCCCTCGCAAGGGAAGACCTCAAACCATTGGGTTCGGAATGGTCTCTTACTTATGCCACTTGTAATGATGTGATTTGTGCAATATCTTAACCGAATCTACGCAACATGCTCAAGAACAACCTATATCTAGCTCATGTTTATAAAGATAAATCATATGTCTAAGTTTGCATGCTTGGAAAGTAAGTCATCATAACATACGACAACACACGGCAATCTCATGAACATATTTCAATTATATAATGCGTAATGCAAACAACAACATAAACTTAATGTAAATTCCAAACGCAAAACAAATAACTAATCATGCTTAAAAATAAAACAACTAAATCATGCTTAAAGATAAATAACATACTAGACTAAATCATGCTTACAAAAATAAATAACGTACTAGCAACCTAATCATGCTCAAATACATGGTTGGATGAAACGGAATACGTGTATCTCTCAAGTAGTACGTGGCGTTGTATCCCGAGTACAAACCGCACTACCGTCCATTCGGATTCGGCTACGAAATTTAAGTCCGGGTTTCCATCCGATATACCACAAGGGAGAACACGCATTCCGTTCCTCTGGAATTCACATCATTCCTCAACAAATGACTCTCATGCGATAATATATTAAAATAAATATAAGAAACGAAAGATAATAAGTAAAAAGGGTGCCCTCATGTCTAACCGCTTTTGTCGTCTCTCGAAAGCGCGTTACACGACCGTCGGAAGGGTTGATGCTCTACAACCTTTCTGGTTCACTAATCCAATATTTTTCCTCGCTGTTTCACTGTTTGGGCTGCTGTTTTCACTCTGTTTCACTGCTGTTTTTGTTGTATTTTCTGGTCTTTGTTTTAAGGAAATTTAGGGACTGTTTTGTGGGTTATTTGGACTGGTTTGGGCTGTTTTTTAGTTGCAGTTTTGGGTTAATTCAGGGACTGTTTTGGGCAGTATTTTAAGTGTAGTTTGTTGTGTGTGCTGAGTGAGTTTGTTGAGTGGTCTGGCTGCGTACATTTGTGGCTTGGGTAGGTGAGAGTCGTGATGAGTGGCTGGGAGTGTTGTTCGCGTGGAGAGTTCGTTGCATGAGTGGTGTGCGTGGGTCCTTTGAGTGCGAGTGGCTGTTGTGGGGTCAGACTATTAGTGGCGTGGCCTGTGTGTTATTGAAGGGCTACTAGTCTGTGTGTCCTGCAAAGGTTAAGGCGTGTACGTGGCCATTTTCTGCATGTGTGGCGTGCATGTATCTTGGTTTTTTGCTTTGTGTGAGGCTAGGGTTTGGTTGGTTTGATCTCAGTGTGTGAGGGGGTTTGGTTTGTTGCTTTAACGTGGCTTTGTTGGTAGTTTTCTAGGGACGTGAGGTCTGCATGGTTAATGGGGTTGCGAAGGGTTTCTATTAAGGAAAGCGGTTTTGACTACCATTTTCCATATTTTATTATGAAATATGCAGCAATAACAAGCATTATCCGAATGGATTTAATCATGGCAATAGTGTTGGGAAGCAGCCGCGAGTGTGCAGCGGAAAATAAAATTATTATCCCGCTTCCCTTTGCCCAATACCCATCTGTTTTTAATTATTCTACAAGCCTAAGCATGTTACCATATATTCTAAGCATAAAACTCATAAAACATGCAAAGAACATAAACCTAAACATGCTAACTATCATAAGAACTCTAATTAAAATAAATAAAGAAAAAAAACTTACTTGAACCAAAGGCTCCTCCGTCCTCCCTCCAATCTACAAGCTTTTCTCGAACTCAGCAAGCTCTTCCACGTTCCAAAGAGCCACCCAAGTGTGTGGCCTTCAAAGATGCACACACCAAAGCCAAAACTCAACGACAAGACTACGCCTTGAGTGCACGGGTATTTTGCCCTTGGTGATAGCCTTGGCAAATACCTCAAAACTTTTAACTCGAGGTTCCTCTAGTCAATTAGACTTAAGGATCCTTAAAATCAGTGGCTTACTCTTAAACTTTAGAGTTTCTCACTTATATAAACCCAAGATATGAAGGTTTGGGTGTAGCAAATTTGTAAAGAATTCTTTAGGTTTATATAGTGATCCAAAGACAACAAAATTAATTAAGAATCCGAAGTGGGATAAAACCTAATTTAATATCAGCCATTGGATCTTAATGGTTTAATGAGATTATAAAACCCTAATAAGAGTTTGGGCCGAATTGGAAATCAAAACAAATAACAAATATATTTTTTACTATTCACATTACTATTCATGTGAATAGTAATTTTTTTTAATTCTAATTCCCAAAGTGCCTCCATCGTCATTCACCAATCCCTTAGCCACTATGGAACCTCATAAATGATATGTTCAATAATTAAAAAAATTGAACCATTTATGAACAATTCCTACAACAATCATATATGTTGTTATATTTGTATTGTACACTGTTAACCATTGATTTCGACTTTGTTGTGTGTTTCCTTTTGGGTTCCCCTCAAGTTGGACATTAAATGAATCATGATAATTTAATCGAACATAAATTATCCTCTGATCAGATGGTCGTTCGATTTCAATGACCAAGGTTGACATCTAGTAACATGCCAATGCCCCCAAATGAGAAGGAAAGATATATATACCCATTTTGTATGTGATTTACATATGATACGGTCCCTCACCTCACTGTATCCCCACCTATTGACCTAGGGTACGGAAGTGTCTACCCATATGGTCAAAGGTATGATGTTGATAGTGTCATGAATCGTGCTAACCCAAGAATCTCACATGATTCTTCTGCTGTGGCCATAGTCTCAAGCACTGATCACACATATCAATCCGCGAACTGGAATACTACTCTTATAAGAAAATATTATCCGAGAGAGTGGCGATTCTCTGTTGTATCTTTACAACTTCATGTGTTTCAACAAATGACCCAATCATACCCTTATGATCGGATCTTTTGAACCGGGGAAGGAGAATGTCAAAGTTATTTGATCCACACAAAAGATTGTAAAGACCTCAAGTCTAAGGACTAGTCATATAATCGATACAAGAAAGTTCTCACAGACACATAGGATAAACACTCCATATGAAAACTTTCGGCGGTCAATTCGATAGACACGAGCAACTCATCATCCATGTGATACACCAAGCGGACGAATTCTCCGCTAGTAGCCTATAAGATCGGCTACCCCACTTAAGGGTGGATCATATCATCATGCTAGTCTCTCCGTTTTGTGAACGCCCGGAATATTCACATAACTATGACTATGAACATTTAAGAGTAATGATTCTCATAAGGCGTGGAAGCCATCGTCTTATTACTCCAAGGGATTTATTATAGTGTTGATGATTAGTATAAGCTAAGTAAGACACGTATAATAAAGATTGTCATTTTATTAATTAATGAAAATATTACAAAACATGTACATATAGCCCATCCACAAGTTGGGTATAGGGCATATCCCTAACAATCTTCTACTTGCACTATAGCCAACTAGTATGAATTTGGACACCATACTCTCGGGTGTGCCTATCATGATTTTGTTGAGTCAACCATTTAGTCAGAGAATCTGCAAGATTATCTTCTGTGGGTATTTTCTCTATAATAACTTCTTTTCTCTCAACAATCTCCCTGATGAGATGAAATCTCCTGAGTACATGCTTGGATTTCTGGTGGGACCTTGGTTCCTTAGATTGAGCAATGGCGATGTGTTGTCACAGTATATCGTGACGCCATTCTTTATCGCGGGAAACACTTCCAGCTTCGTGATGAACTTCTTTATCCAGACTGCTTCTTTAGCAGCCTCAGATGTTATAATATACTCGGCTTCAATGGTGGAGTCTGCTATAGTTGAGATTTTCCAACTGACAGCACCGCCATTCAAAGTAAACAGATATCATTTTTTCGATCTGCTGTCATCCATATCGGTCTGAAAGCTCGCATCACAGTAACCAATGACTTTCATCTCAGAACAATCTTCTTATGTCAAAAACAACCTTAGTTCTTTTCAGATACTTGAGGATTGTTTTGACAGCTGCCCAGTGTTGCTCACCAGGATTGCCTGATACCTTCTCGTTATTCAAGAGCATAAGAGACATCAGGTCTTGTACATAGCATGGCGTACATGATCGATCCTATTGCGCTGAAGCATAGGGATCTTACTCATACGCTCTCTATCTGAAGGAGTATGTGGACATTGCTCCTTAGATAATTTGATTCCATGACAAGTAGGTAAATTACCACTTTTGGAATCTTCCATTTTGAATCTTTTCAAAACTTTATCTATATACGTAGATTGAGAAAGTCCTAACAACCTCTTAGATCTATTACAGTAGATCTTAATGCCGAGGATGTAGGCTGCTTCTCCAAATCTTTCATGGAGAAATTCTTAGAAACAATTGCTTGATGGCTTGCATCATGGGAATATCATCCCGATGATTAATATGTCATCGACATATAATACAAGAAATACAACAGCACTCCCATTACTTTTCCTGTAAATACAAGGCTCGTCTACATTTTTGATGAAGTCAAATTCTTGATTGTCTCTCAAATCGTATATTCCAACTTCTGGAGGCTTGCTTGAGTCCGTAAATGGATCGTTTAAGCTTGCATACTTTATTATGATCATCCTTAGATGCAAACCCCTCAGGTTGTGTCATATAGACTTCCTCTACGAGGTTCCCATTAAGGAAAATTTTTTTGACATCCATCTGCCAAATCTCATAATCAAAATGTGCAGCTAGTGCCAGTAAATTTCAAATGGACTTTATCATTGCAACAGACGAGAAGGTTTCGTCATAGTCAATTTCTTGATTTGTCTATAACCTTTCGCCACCAACCTAGCCTTATAGGTTTTGATGTTGCCTTCTACATCAGTTTTTACGCTTGTAAATCCACTTGCACCTATGGTTTTATCCCTCAGGTGCATCTACCAAGTCCCAGACTTGATTCTGATACATAGAGTCTATTTCGATTTCATGGCCTCAAGCCATTTGATGAATCAATGTCAACGCATTGCTTCGTCATAACTGGTGGGATCGTCATTATCAATGACCTGATATGTTCCTCATCAATATGGAAACCATATCTTTCAGGCTCATGTCTTTCCCTACCAGACCTTCTGAGTTCATAACCTTGTGGTTGTTCCGTCGCTGCCCTTTTGAGGGGCCTGGGGTTTAGTTCTATGTTAGGTTGTTCTTCTCGTACCTCATCGAGGTCAAGTCTACTCCCACTATATTTCTTGAGAAGGAATTCATTCTCTAGAAATTTAGCATTTCGTGAGATAAATGTTCTTTGTTCATTTGGGACATAGAACACGTATGCTCTATTGAGTTCAAGGCATATCCTACAAACTTACATTTAAAACTGCCCTATCATCCAATTTGTTAGTTTGTGTGAGCTTGACATATGCGTCACATCCCCAAACTCTTAGATAACTAAGACTAGGTTGTTTCCCAGACCATAACTCATATGGTGTTTGACTAACAGTCTTGGAAGGAACTTGGTTTAGTAGTAGTGTTTGCAGTTTCTAAAGCAAGACCCCAAAATGAAAGAGGTAGATCAGTGTCTGGCATCATTGATCGGACCATATCTAATAATGTCTGATTTCTCCTTTCGGAGACCCCATTATGCTGTGGAGTTCCCAGAGGAGTCCACTGGGAAACAATGCCATTTTCTCTCAAGTATCTGAAATTCGTTGCTTAAGTATTCATCAACCCTCGGTCAAACCTTAGTGACTTAATACTTTTATTAAGCTGGTTTTTTCTACTACTTCAGCCTTGAAGTCTTTGAATTTCTCAAAGGCTTCAGGTTTGTACCGCATAAGGTACACATACCCATATCGTGAATGATCATCGATAAAGGTAATGAAGTAGGAGAATCCACCTCTAGCGGTGACTGACATTGGTCCGCATATATCAGAGTGTATGAGTTCTAATGTCTCTGCTGCACTGTCATTTACCTTTGAAGGGTAATTTGGTCATTTTACCAAGTAAACAAGACTCACAAGTTCCATAAGGTTTATATTTGAAGGGTTGAAATACTCATCCTTATGTAGCTTATTAACTTGTTTCATTGATATGACCTAACGACTTGTGCCATAGAAGTGATTCATTGAGATTATTCGAGTTAACGTTGTATATATTAGAGGTTGAACATTCTTTGTTAGTTTGTAAGACATAGATACCATTATTCAAAATACCATCTCCATATTTTATTTCATTGAAATATAGAACATTCATTACAACTTATTAGGCATGAAAAGCCTTTATTACATAAAGAAGAAATTGAAATGATGTTCTTTACTGGAGAAGTACATAACACAATCTTCTAAGTCTAAAACTAAACCATTCAGAAAAACAATGAATAAGTCCCCACGCACAATGCAGCCAGTTTTTCTCTCCATTACCCATGCGTAAGTCAACCTCCCCATGACGGAGTCTCCTACTGTTTCTCAGGCCCTGCACATTGTTACACAATGAGTCCCACAACCGGTGTCAAGCACCAAGTAGAAGGTTCAGAGTTTTGAGAATATAGTTCAATCATATACAACATACCTGAAGCATTGGGCTTCTTGGCCTCTTGGGCTTCCCTAGCTTCCTTGGATTTCAGGATCTGCAGTCTTTCTTCCAATGACCTTCTTTCCCCAAAAGAAACATTTCCTCTTTCCTTTTTCTTCTCCTCCACCTTACCATTGGGCTTTAGGTGATCTGGAGCCTTGGCCTTGCCCTTATTTTTCTTTGGGCCTCGTGGCTTCAGTTGTACCCGTAAGCATGACGGAGGTTTTAAGGCTCCGGTTTCAAGTCCTTCTCTGCTTGCTTTTATCAGATTGTGCAATTCTGCTAAAGTAGCTTCTTTATCAGACAGATGAACTGCATAATAAAGTTAGAGAATTCTTTTGGTAAGGACTGAAGAATTAGATCGTGACCTATCTCATGATCCATGATGAACCCGAGGTTAGCCAATTTTTCAATGTGGCCAATCATTTAAGCACATGTCCACTAACAAATCCTTCTTTATACCTTGTTGGAATAAGGTACATGACACTTGGAATCTCACGGTATGAACGGAAGTTGCATACACTCTCCTTCAAGTGAAAGATGATGGTTTGAGCATCCATATCTTCGTGAGCTTTCTGAAGTTCGTCCGACATAGAGCCAAGCATTATGCAAACTGCTTGCTCATCATCATCGACGTGTTTCTTCCAAGCATCAAATGTATCTTGGTCAGCATCTCTCTGCGGGTTCAGAGGGAAATGGTCTTTCAAGAACATAGAAAATTTTTCTTGTCGTAAGACAATTTTAAGGTTTCTAAACCAGTCATTGTAGTTGTCCCCTTTGAGCTTATGCTCATCAAGGATGGAACGAAGTGATACTCTGTTTTCCATTGAATGTTTGTGAAATATTTTAACCCACCTGTTAAGAGAAAATGTTAAATTAGGAATATTTTTCATTAATGTTTCATAATAACATGGGAATTTAATATTATAAGTTTCTCTACTCAATTGTTTTAAATTTTAAGCAAATCGCATCAACCCCAATATGATGGATTTCTTGTGGACAAGGATCCCATTATCATCATTTCATAACTCCGACTAGGGCCGGTCGTTATAAAATATGATAATTAGGTAGGTTCCCAACCAATTTATGATATAAATCACAATTCCTTGATCATTGGGTTGGGCAATCAAACATGCCATAGCTTATGCTAGTCCTGTGGACACCCAATCTTTGCCACTAAGTTATAAGACCACGCCTAAGGGTCGCTGCATCTTATGACTCAGAAAAGTCAAACCATTGTCAATAGTACGATTTAGGGACAAATTGGTATTGGTCAGTCTGGTAAAGCCTAGTCCTGCCAATACGGTTTAAACCATTTGGGTCTATGTACTTTACAATTTGAGTAAATTTTAGACTTAAATTATTTGAGGATTTTACAAGTTTAGTGAATAAACTTAAATATTTAGGATTTTAGCAAGTTTAAGTGAATAACTGTCAAATGATTCCTCCATTGAAAATTCCCCAGAGGGAGGGTGGAGCGAACTCTCTTAAATACCCTTACCTCTTAGGCTCTTATTGCCTTGGTGACAGGAATAAACAATAGATCCTCCAAATTAGTCCAACACTTTAAATATGCTTTAAGGTAAGCTTTGAGTAAATGATTATCTAGATGTCTTCACAGCTTTTCCTTTTGGCTATAAAAGGTAGTGAGTGAAGGAAGACACCAAATCATTATCTAACTCTAGTAATACCTTTGGTTAAATTAACTTTAGTTTGGAAAGTTTTATTTCCCATTGGTCCCAACCCACTTGTATCTTTTATAATGTCTTTTATTATAAACAAGTGATTTATATTTATTAGCCTTAAAGGTAATAAATCTCTAAGTTCATCACGGAATAATTACTTAGCTAAGGGATAAGCAATACACTCTCTATTTCTTAGAAAGTCTCTAGATGCTTGCACCCTAAAATAATCTGTCAATTCTAATCACATAGAATCATCAAGCATATGAGTTTTAATATGTTGGAATTATTTTAGGCATTAAATAACTTTGATTAATATTTAATTATGATATTGCATTTTATTTTATTCAAATAAATTTACTATTCACATTTTTCTGTAGACGCGTGAACTTTAAATGTAATTTTACAATTTAAATCTTAACCAAATCATTCAAAACTTGTGCCTAAAATTAATTTCAGGGTGTTAGCTTTCCAACGAGCTTTTAAACACCCAATTTCGAGTTCAAACAAGTGAGAACTAATCAAAACAAAAATGCGCACTGATACCACTGTTGGGAAGCGGCCGCGAGTGCGCAGCGGAAAATAAAATTATTATGCCGCTTTCCTTTGCCCAAGACCCATTTGTTTTGATTATTCTACAAGCCTAGGCATGTTACTATATATTTCTAAGCATAAACTCATAAAACATGTAAAGAACATAAACCTAAACATGCTAATTATCATAAGAACTCTAATTAAAATAAAGAAAGAAAAAAACTTACTTGAACCGAAGACTCCTCCAGTCCTCCCTCCAATCTACAAGCTTTTCTCGAACTCAGCAAGCTTTCCTTCACGTTCCAAAGAGCCACCCAAGTGTGTGGCCTCCAAAGATGCACACACCAAAGCCAAAACTCAACGGCAAGACTACGCCTTGAGTGCGCAGGTATTTTGCCCTTGGTGCTAGCCTAGGCAAATACCTCAAACTTTTAACTCGAGGTTCCTCTAGTCAATTAGACTTAAGGATCCTCAAAATCAGTGGCTTACTCTTAAACTTTAGAGTTGCTCACTTATATAAACCCAAGATATGAAAGGTTTTGGTGTAGCAAATTTGTAAAGAATTCTTTGGGTTTATATAGTGCTCCAAAGACAACAAAATTAATTAAAATCTGATGTGGGATAAAAGCTATTTAATCTTAGCCATTGGATCTTAATTTAGTGGTTTAATGAGATTATAAGACCCTAATAAGAGTTTGGTCCGAATTGGAATTCAAAACAAATAAAAAAAAGATTTTACTATTCACGTTACTATTCATGTGAATAGTAATTTTTTTTTAATTCCAATTCCTAAAGCGCCCCTATCATCATTCACCAATCCCTAAGCCACTATGGAACCTCATAAATTATATGTTCAATAATTAAACACATTGAACCATTTATGAACAATTCCTACAGCAATCATATATGCTGTTATATTTTTATTGTGCACCGTTAACCATTGATTTCGACTTTGTTGTGTGTGACCTTTTGGCTTCCCCTCAAGTTGGACATGAAATGAATAGTGATAATTTAATTGAACATAAATTATCCTCCGAACATATGGTCGTTCTATTTCAATGACCAAGGTTGACATCTAGCAACATGCCAAGGCCCCCAAATGAGAAGGAAAGATATATATACCCATTTTGTATGCGATTTACATATGATACGGTCCCTCGCCTCACTATGTCCCCACCTATTGACCTAGGGTACGGAAAGTGTCTACCCATATGGTCAAAGGTATGATGTTGATAGTGTCATGAATCGTGCTAACCCAAGAATCTCACATGATTCTTCTGCTGTGGCCACAGTCTCAAGCATTGATCACACATATCAACCCGTGAACTGGAATACTACTCTTATAAGAAAATATTATCCGAGAGAGTGGCGATTCTCTGTTGTATCTTTACAAACTTCATGTGTTTCAAAAAATGATCCAATCATACCCTTATGACCGGATCTTTTGAACCGGGGATGGAGAATGTCAAATTTATTTGATCCACACTTAAGATTGTAAAGACCTCAAGTCTAAGGACTAGTCATATAATCGATACATGAAAGTTCTCACAGACACATGGGATAAACACTCCATATGAAAACTTTGGGCGGTCAGTTCGATGGACACGAGAAACTCATGTATCAATGTGATACACCAAGTGGATGGATCTCTGTTAGTAGCCTATGGATCGGCTACCTCACTTAAGGGCGGATCATATCATCATGCTAGTCTCTCCGCTTTGTGAACGCCCAGATTATTCACAAAACTATGACTATGAACATTTAAGAGTAATGATTCTCATAAGGCGTGGAAGCCATCGTCTTATTACTCCAAGGGCTTTATTACAGTGTTGGTGATTCATATAAGTTATATAAGACATGTATGATAAAGATTGTCATTTTATTAATTAATAAAAATATTACAAATACATGTACATATAGCCCATCCACATGTTGGGTGTAGGGCATATTCCTAACAAATAGGTAAAAGATTTCATCGTAATCGACACCATGTTGATGACGATACCATTTTCGCTACAAGTCTAGCTTTGTATATTTGTATGTTGCCATCCATGTTTGTCTTCACCATGAAGACTCATTTGCTACCAATAGGCATAATGCCTTCTGGTATATCAATCCAGTATCCAAACTTGGTTGATATACATGGAATTCATTTCGGATTTCCTGGCACTTTTCCATAAAACGGAGTCGATACCTTGTATCATTTCCTCATACGTAGTCGGTTCAGTATCCTCAATAAGATTGATATCTACATGAGGTGAGATCAGAAACCCATACCTCTTAGGTTATTTTCTGACTCTCTCGACCTACGCGGTTCTGGTGTATTATAAGATTGTGGAACAGTCTCATCCCTGATGAACTGTTCATGTTCTGTGAGGGGATCCGTGCCAGGAACAGTATTACTTCGATTTTCATCGAGTTCTATTTTCCTCTCACTTACCACTGCATTTAGGAATTCCTCTTTCAAGGAAAACCGCATGGAGAGCAACAAATTTCTTTTTTCTCTTGTGAGTTGTGGAATTAGTTTCCTTAGGATAAACAATTACATAATGGGCACTTATCCAATTTGGGTTGTAGTTTGGTATCATCCAAACATATGCCCAGCATTCCCAAATCTTTAGGAATGAGTAACCCGGTTTCTTTCCTATCCATATTTCATATGGAGTTTGTCCAATAGACTTTAACGGAACCTTATTCAAAATAAGTATTACACTGTTCAATGTGTATCCCATGAAGGAAATTGGTAGCTCAGTGCGACTCATCATTAACCTTACCATGTCCAACATAGTTCGGTTTATCCATTCGGACACACCACTCAATTGAGGTTTTCCGGGAGGAGTCCACTGTTAAAGAATAATATACTCTTTCAAGTAATCGAGAAACTTATTGCTCAAGTATTTTCCACTACGGTCCAACCGTAATATCTTAATACTTTTGCCCTCCTATTTTTCTACTTCGTGTCGAAACTCTTTGAATTTATCAAAAGTTTTCGATTTTTGTTTCATAAGGTACACATAACCATAACGCGATGCAACATCTCTAAAGGTTACGAAGTATTCAAATCCACCTCTAGCCCAGCTAGATATGGGCCCATATACGTCACCATGACGAGGGCTAACGGCTCGGTGGCACGTACTCCCTTTACCGCTAAAAATGTGTTTTAGGCACTTTGCCTTATAAACTAAATTCACAGGCGTTATTTGAATTAGGATCAAATCTATCCAAGTATCCACTCTTCAAAAGTGTGGATATACGAGTCTCATTAATGTGTCCCAGACAATAATGTCAAAAATAAGTCTCATCTGATTTATTCATTTTGAGCCTTTTGTTTGTCATATAATATGTTTGAGATTTGTTTATATTCAAAATATAAATATGTTATTCACATCTAATGTGTATATCTCAATATCATCTTTATAAAAAACACCCAGTGTTCTGGAACATAAAGGTATACCCGCAACGGGTTAAACTAGATATAGAGATAATGTTTCTAGTTAAACTAGGTACATTATAACAGTTTCCTAGTTTAAGTACATGCCCAAAGGGCAGTTCCAAAACTTAGGTTCCCATAGCCAAAACAGCGACTCTTGTCCCATTTCTGACTCACAAGTCGATCTCATCTGAAGCCAGTCTCTTGCTAATTAGCAGATCCCGTACATCAGTACATATGTATGTACCACATCTACTGTTAAAAGTCTAATTTTAAAACTAGTAGTGGATATGTTTATAACATACCTGAAGTCGGAGCCTTGCCCGCCTTCACTTCCTTCACATCTGCCTTGTCCATACGGCGGACACTTTTTCAGTGACCACGTTTGCCACAATTTAGGCAGACATCTTGGGATATGTCATTTGTCTTCCCAGAAGACTGTGACGATTTTGCCTTTGCCTTTTTTCTTCACACCCTCAGAAGCCTTCGGCCAAGCCTTGGCCTTCTGGGATGTCGAAGTAAGATGTGCCTTGCGCTTCTTGCGCTTTTGGAAGCTCTGGCTCTGTCTCCTTGAGCATAGCCATTAACTCTCCAAGAGTTTTCTTTTGGTTCTTAGTGAACCTGCCGCGGCATTCGGACAGAGACTACAAGATCAAATCTATAGAAGTCTCAGCCTCGTAGGTAATGCCCAGCTAACCTAGCTATTTGATGTCAGCAATCATCTGTGACATCTAGTGCTCGACAAATATACCCTCTGATATACGCGAGCGAAAGAGCTTCTTTAGCAATTCGTACTTCTAAGATCTAAGAATATATCTATGAAGCTCCTTTAATTTCAACATCATGGTATACGGATCTAATCCTTAGTTTTGACGACGAAATTAAGGAGTCTTTACGGCAAGCATAACGGATTGGGCACTAAAGTTATCATCACGATAAGTTTTCCAAAGCTCATGCTCTACTATTTGCTCAATTCCGAGCTCAGGCACGAGAGGTTTCTCTATCCAATAGAGTAACTTCTCAACTCCCAGGACTATCCTGAGATTCATTTCCCAATTTGGAAAATTGTGCCGTTAAAGACATTTTCACCTAGGATTATGTCATTTAACGCTAATCTTTCCAGTTATATTGATTGCTATAGTCCAACTATCCAATCAATGATTTCGAGTACAATCAAATGTAATGATTACTATAGTCCAACTCATAACCAACTACAAATGAAGTAGTGTGTTGTACAGTCTAATTGTTCAACGAAAGCAATATTAAATATTAGACCAACTAATATATTTATAATTATGATAAATAAAATAAAAGAACGAGTATTGACAAGTATTTAAACAAAATTAAAAATTTAATACTTGCCTCCCACTAATTTTCGGTGAGCCTCTAACCCTCTATGGAGTACTCGGGAAACCTAGTTTCCTAGTGGGTTAGGATCCCGTTAAATAACACAAAACCTTGACTTTGGCCAACAAGTTGTATGAAACTTAACTAGGTAGATCTATAAGATCAATTGGATCCCATCCAATTCCTAGATCCAGTAGGTAGACCTCCAAGTCCGAAACATATATCCAATATATTTCCTAATATTTTCCCTAAATCAATTAAGCCTTGGCTTTGGCTCAACAAACTTAATGATTCCAGTTAAGCGTGACACATTGACAGTGGGATAGCTTCGTAATCCACGTCGATGAACTAGAAGTGACCTTGATTTTGGCTAAGTCACAACCGCCCAAGACATGCGATATAGAACAAAGCTTTCTTGGTTCAAACACATTCGCTATAGACATTGATCTTGACTTTGGCCAACAAACCAATGTCAATCTTGGATCTTAAGAGAGAACCACTCAATGGAAGGAAAAACGCTTAATATTTGATGAGGGTTTTCGCGTAAATTGGCAACCAATTTATTATCTTTGATTAGGTCTCATCATACACCCTTAATCATGCATTCTAAAAGCATAATAAGGCGCGGAATAAATTAATAATGATATACGGATGGATATATAACAAACTTTGTTACTAGAACAAATCTCTCACTTTCCTCTCTCCCGCTAGCACTATTCATATTTCTACCCAATTACATAATACTTCTAAAGAAACCTCATTTACATTGAGGGGAATTGGTGAGAAGAGAAATACAAAGAGAATAGAGATAATAGGCTGGACACGCAGGTCCAATTTAATAAATTCTAAATTTATTACAACAATTTCCAAAATTACCCTCTCCCTTCTAATATTCATCTAATATACATTATTCATACAAATACATCCATTTATTCACACAAAGCATGTTATTCAATAAATCTAATCCAATTAATTAATCTTTGAATTAATGACCATCCAATGTTCAAACAACGATTTGATTTGCGCGAGTCCAACTCGTTTAAGAACAAGTACTCAAAGTACGTATTCTTGAATTATATCGAACTACAATTTTAAATCCAATTTAAATTGTATCCAATACTAATTCATATTTAATTCCAAATTAAATAATTACACTTTTAAAGGTGCCTTTTAGACTTGGATTCCAAATCCAATCTTTATGGGTCTCAAAGCCCAATTAGTTACCAATACTATTTAATTAAAGTCCAATAGGCTTTCAATTAATTCTTTAGGCGTGGGCTTTGGCCATTATGGATCAAACCCAAGATGCCAAGGCCTCACCATTTGCCCAAAATCAATTTTGGGCCATTGGGCCCAATTAAATTATTAAAGGCTCAATTGTCATATTTGAACTTTATGGAAATGGTTTTAGGCCCAATTGGATCCAACCCAATTGTCCTAAACCAAACTTGGCCCAACCAAGCCCATTAAGCCCAATTACAATAATTAAATTAATACATTATTCTAAATTACATATTAATTCAATTCAAGTGTAATTAACATAATTAATCAACTAATCTAATGTTTCCAAAACACTAATTAATCTAATTAATCATGCTCAATATTTCCAATTCATGTCCAACATAAATTGAAGCAAAATCAATTCTAAAACATGCTATATAGCTCACGGCAAAGGCATAAAAATTATCATGCAATTTGATTTCATTCCAATTAAATCAACATCTAACATACATTTCATGCCAATTAACATATCTAATTGTCAAATTTTCAAAAAATCACCATGAGCAACCTAGGGGTTATTTTCAGCCAAGGTGGGAAATTGGGGATTTTTTATCTAGTCAATTTATCTCAATTCCTAATATGTACAAATCCAATTCAACATCATCCAACCATAACCAAACAACCAATTCAGGCAAATCATGCTCCAAACACAAAAAAAAAAACCCAAATTAAAGTCATGAACCCTAGATTTTCAAATCAAAATTAGGATGGCTCTGATACCAATGTAAGTGTTCCTAGAACATGTCAAGTATCTCTAAGAGTGATTTGTGTGTGAATAAATCAAAGAGAGTTGCGGAATTACTCACATTGATCAGATGAATTTCAAGACTTTTCTTTGTATTTCGGAAGCTCCAAGCTTTGTGTTTGCATTCCAAACTCATGGATTGGTTTCCCTATCACCTTCATTTGTCTCTTTAAGTGCTAGCTTAATTGAATTTTGCAACAAAATTCATGAAGAAAAATGAACTAAGTTCACGCCCATGGGAGAGAAAATTGAGAGAGATGAGTGAATAGTTAGTCATACTTCCAAAGTTGACTTGCTTTTATATTTAAAGTTGGTGTGTAGGATTTGGTTTGTGTATTTTAAAAGTAATCCAAGCTTTTCACTCAACCAATTACCAAATTCCATCACCAGTCAAACACATTGATGTAAGTTGGTGGGCCCCACTTTAAATTCCAAATCTGAGTCGGACAATCCAACACGCAACTTCGCTCGGGCCGGGTTCGTTTACTTCCGAATTAAACAAATTTTCCGTTGCGACATAATTAAATCCAATTTAATAATAATGCCTAGCAAAATTATTACGTAAGCCGCTTATGAATTAATTCTAAATTAATTCGTTCGCACGAATTAAAATCCAATTTTAATTCCGCATTGAAATCTAATTTCAATTAATATATCTAATATATTATTTTAGCCCATTAAAATAAATTAAATAGTAAAATCTAATTTCACAATTAAATTCATTTTGCTGATTAATTCCAAATTAATCACGTTCTCTTCTCTAGACGAATTTAATCCCAGATTAAATTTTTGTCGCAATTAATCCCAGATTAATTTTCTCTCTGTTAATTAATTCCCAGATTAATTATTACCGTAATTAATCCCAGATTAATTTTTTCTCTCATAATTAATCCCAGATTAATTCTGTTCGAGTCAAATCTCATCGGTGAATCTTTGGGAAGCGACCCAAGAGATCCCTGGATATGTTGACAGTAAATACGGTCATCGGACTATCTGAACATGTGCGTACTCGGTACCACATTCTTACCGATTTACAAGACATGGTTGGCTTCTAGCAAAGCACAGTGCCTTCATAATTTTCCAAAAATATTCTTTATCAAGCGTAGTATACAGTGTATTGCGTATTACGTTCTAGTATCAGATGTCACATGCTAGGCCTGGGGCTGGAATTGTGTTTGCCCCTTACGAAGCATATATCGGATCACTAGCAACTAGTCTCTATAATCAAATAATCATGACCTAGTCATATTATCCCGATGACTGCAGTACTTAAGAGTACCAGTTTCGTATCCTTGCGTGATCATCATCCATATGACTGAAGTGATACATCCATCTTGACATCACACCCAATACACTATGATTCTCAGTATACCCAGAAGAGGCGTACACAGAACCTGTTAAAGCCTCGGACGACCAAAACTAAAATATATTGATTGTCACAAGTATTAGCGATGCAAGTCTCAGGTTAAGACCAAATACACCTACCCTGATTCGGATTCCCATAGACACATAGTCATACTACCAATGGGATTCCGAGGGGTCTATCCAGAGCGAAGCTGTTCCCGTACCATCGGTAAACAGAACCTCTTATCACACTTACATAAGTATCCAATACTTAAATATATGATAACTATGTCGTTAAGCTTCCATAACGCGCACAAGTGCGATACTGGCTTATTTCGCATTATCGATGTCCAGTCTCGATAATACTACGACTAGGGATATTTAATGATTAAACCTTTCATGGATTAATATTGTCTCATATCTTATTAATCTGGTACTAATCATATGGACTTTTATCATTTATATATCCAAGTAATCTAATTACAAAATGATAAAAGAGCAATTTCCTTTATCACATAGTTAATTTTGTACAAGAACACCATGTCCTTTACAAAATAGTGATGCTAAAGGTCATAATTGTTGGACAATTATAACCCATAGCATCACTATTTGTACAGATCATGGTGTTGTTGTACAAATTAACTATGTGACAAAGGAGATTGCACTCTTATCATTTGTGATTAGATCACCTAGATATATAAATGATATGAGGTCTTTATGATTTGTTCTTGGATTGAGAATGATATGAGAAGTATCAATCCACGAAGGATAAATCATTAAATATCCCTAGTTAGAGTATTATCGAGATTGGACATCGATAAATACGTAAAAGACTAGTATTACACTTGTGCGCATTGTGAGGGCACAAACGTCATAGTTCTCATATATTTGGGTATAGGATACTCATGCAAGTGTAATAGGAGGTTGTGTTTACCGATGGTACGGGAAACAGCTTCGCTCTGGATAGACCCCCTCGGAATTCCATTGGTAGTATGACTATGTGTCTATGGAAGTCCGAAATCAGGGTAGGTGTATTTGGTCTTAACCTGAGACTTGCACCGCTAATACTTGCGACAATCAATATACTTTGGTTTTGTTCGTCCAGGGCTTTAACCGATTTCTGTGTACGCCTCTTCTGGGTATATCGAGAATCGGGGTGTGATGTCAAGTCGGAAGTGTCACTCCAGCATATGGAGATGATGATCGCGTAGGGATACAGAACTGGTTCTCTAAAAAGGTTGCAACCGTCAGGATAATATGACTTGGTAATGATTATCCGATATTAAAGAGACTAGTTGCTCGTAATCCGATATATGTATCGTACGGGGCAGACATTGTACCAGTCCCAGGCCTTGCATGTGATCATCTGATACTGGATCGAAATATGCAATACTACGTATACTACACCTGATATAGATCCTTATATTCCTGTAAGGATATTGCTGGAGAATTGGGTAGGCATGGCGTTTTGCTAGAAGCCAACCTTGTCTTGTAAATCGGTACAAACGTAGTACTAGGTACTTATGTGTTCGGATAGTCCGACAACCGAATTTACTGCCAACATATCCGGGGATCTCATGGGTCGCTTCCCGAAGATTCACCGATGACGTATGACTCGCACTTCTGGGATTAATTGCAAAGATATTTTATCTGGGATAAAATATCATTTAAAGAGAGATAACGATTAATTTGGAATTAATCGATTAAATAATATATTTGATATATTTTACGAAATTGGATTTCGACGCGGAATTAAAATTAGATTTTAATTCGGGCGAACAAATTAATTTAGAATTAATTCGTTAGCGACGTGAATAGTGATTTCGCTAGGCATAATCATTTAATTACGTCGCAACGGAAAATTCGTTAATTTGGAATTAGCGAACCCGAGCCCGAGATTGTTTGCGAGCGCATTCGCATTTTGAATTCGAGTGCGGCACGCAAGTCAAATCAAGTGTCAAATCGCTAGTCGCATCAAGCGTAAAATCATTAGTCACTTTGAGTGATGTGACAACTTGTCACTTGATTGATTGAGTAATGTGACTTGATGGAAGTTGATGGTGGAGTGTAATACACTCAAGTGTGATGGCATGATAGACATTTAATATATTCAAATGTTTGGTATTTGTTTTTGATTTTGGAAATCAATTAATTGATTTTTTGGAAAAATCAAAAGTGTATTTGATACACCTTTCTCACCAACCTTCACACAACTCACTCTTTCTCTTTCTCTCATTCTCTCTCACGCCCATAAGGGCCATCTTTCTTCTGGTTTGGCAGTGAACTGCCGAGAGCCAAGGAGGAGATAGGGAAGCAAATTGTTTGGTTTTTGTGGCAAAAATCAAGAGAGCTAGCACTCCGAGAGACATGCGAAGGTGATAGGGAAGTCCACCCATGAGCTTGGAATCGTTTGACGAAGCTTGGAGCTTGACGAAGGATGAAGATTGAAGCTGAAAATAGTGAGCTGTGACAGTAGACTGTCGAACACTCACAAGGGCAGAATTTGATTTTTGTTGCCTCTCGCGTCGCTCAACCGATCGATGTGAGTATTCTGCAACTCCCTCGTATGTGTTCACATGTATTTCTTGCTTGATAATCGATCCTCGGGGCTGTAGAAACTCCAACAGTAATTTTCCAACAGGTATCTCAAGTCGAAGGACCACTATGCTCGCTTAACTCGAGAAGATTTCTATTGACGTTGTGACCGGCGTAAACACACACGTATAACGCAAGCGCACGTATCGTTCAAGTATTATAAAAATATCGATCCCACAAGGACTTAATTCCTACTGTTGTTATTAATTATTGAATCTATTTATTTACGAATATCTAATTGAGGGTGAAGAGAATGATTGTTTGATTGGTTGAAAGTGGTTTTACAAAATAAATAAATAAAAAGACAAAAGAAAATACTAAGGAAAATAACAAAAGGACACAAAGATCTAGGGTTGTGAATCCTTCTAATATCTTTTTAAAAGATGAAGTGATTATTTTATGTTTGTGTAATAAATCAGTTTACTAACCTGGAACACTAAATTATGCAAAAGCCTTTGTCGATGGTCAGACGCAAATACCCAGTTTAACCCAATTGAACCATATGTCTATGTCAACCAAATTATCTGGATTCATTAAGTTTGAGTTCCAATTATGGCTACCCCCGCCCGACAGGTATATTCCTATCCTGTAAGGAAATCTATTAAAGGGTTATCTATCCTCAAGGAAGATCGTGGGCTATTAAGTCTAAGGTTGAAACCTAAAATCCCTATTTCTAGTTCATTTTAGATTTACCACATCAATCTTATTGGTGATCAGACAAGAAGAAGCATTAAGCTTAAGACTTAATAAGTAAACCTTTAAATTACCCAAACTATAAAATAACCCCTTATAAACCGGTGATATTAGAATTCATCACAACCCCAGATAACTAACACATAACTAGGGCTAGTAAAAACTTAAAAGTAAAAGACATAAAATAAAAATACTGAAAAGTAAAAGACATAAAGTAAAAGCTGAAAAGTAAATTACAATAAAATAAAATGCTAAGGTAAAAGGAATTACTTTTACTACTACTAATTTAGATATCTCCCATAAAATAATATATAAACTTGTGATTTTTTTTCCAACCAGCCATATAGGCGGTAACCTGATTAAGTCAAATTAAGTCCAACCAGCCATAAAGGCGGAACCAAAATTAAATTACCAACCGACCAATCTGGCGGTATCCTTTATTAGTCAGGTTTAAACCAGATTAAAATGAATTACCAACCGACCAATCTGGCGGTATCCTTTTTAAGTCAATATTTTAAATAATGAATATATTATTTTTAAGGGAGATTATTCTAAATAGTAATAGTAAAAGAATTACCTTTCACCCTAGCTGGGGAAGTTACCTCCTCATGGTAAATAGTAAAAACTGTACAAAGTAAAAAGTAAAAATTAAATTACTATTATGACAAAACGTAATTAAAATTATTTACAAAAACTAAAAATATAAAAAAAAAACTAAAAACTAAAGAATCTAGAGAGAGAAACTCTCTCTTTAGATAGAATATAAGAGAGAGTGTGGTACATTCAATTCTGAAATCTCGAGCTCAATTTATAGGCCTCGGTAGGCTTCCAGCGTCGCGACGCCAGGGCCTTCAGCGTCGCTACGCCAGATTTTGTCGACGTGGCACGCTCTGGTTCGCCGGTTTGAAGATTCTGGATAAGCTGATAAGGTGACACGTGGCGAGGTGGTTGGGCTTCAATTATTGTGACACGTGGCAGCTTCTGATTGGTCGCTGAGATTCTTATCCGCCACGTGCCAGATAAGGATTAGATACACAATTATTGATGCTGACATGGCGCTGATGTGGCGGTGACGTGGCGGTGACGTGGCGACATGTGGGAAAGAGACTGTCAGCACCGCAGGATTGCGACACGTGGCACTTCCTGATTGGCTGATGATGATGTGGCGGTGACGTGGCAGTGTTGACTTGCTGATGTGGCTGATGACATGGAGATGACCTGGAGTGACACGTGGCACACGTGGCGATGATGACTGTCGGCACCGTAGGATGCTGACACGTGGCACGGTGCATGTTAGCAGATCGGCTGTGATGGTGACACGTGTCACGGCGCATTTTAGCAAATTCAAACTTTTCTCAGATTCTGATTTGTGGACCCGGCGCACGTTAGCACTGTTCGGCGCATGTTAGGCGTCGCGACACTGAAGGTCTTGGCGTCGCGACGCTGACAATTTACTGAAATGTCTTTTTCGTCCAATTTTCACTGTTTTGGCCCAAATCACCTCCAGAATGTCCTGAAACTTTATTTATCTACAAAATAACACAAAACACATCAAAACGTTCACAAAACTCAAGAAACTATACAAAATATTAGGTTAAATGAGTGGGAAATAGTGATATAAATACCACTCATCACACCCCCAAACCTAACATTTTGCTAGTCCTCAAGCAAAACATAAAATAACATAAATAAATTAACTAAGCCACATTCGTACGGATCACGGTTGCATTTAGCGTATGCAACAAGCCTTTAAACCCCTAGGTGTCCCTGGTGGACGAGTTGTAGTCTCGTGAGGGTTTACAGCAATGATACCCACAAACATTTTACAAAAGTAAAAAGGTAGTAAAACTAATGCACACAAAAGTAAAAAGACAAGCGAAAAGAGAATAAAGATGTTAGTGACTAATCAGGTGAAACTTCTACTCCAAGTTACTAGTTGTTTTGTTTCATTCTAAATTACCGATTAAGTAAATTCTCCGATTATTTTTACCATTCTCCATATTTACAGCCAACATAATATTAAACAACTCATTTTTGCCCACAACAGTCATAAGTGCAGTTGATAAGAGAGTAAATTTTTGTCCTAAAGTTCGATCAGATTTCACACCTTTTTGGAGCAATGGAATAATTTTTCTCATTTTTCTGATTTTTTCTTTGATTTTTCTCTATTTTTTATTTATATACAATACATTCCGTCTATGTAGCGAGTGTTGGGTCGATGGCTCCCAAACCAGTTGGCTTTAGGGCACCAAGTGTTAAGACACCCCTACGGACTTAATTACTCAGACTTCAGATATATATATTTTTGCAGCATCTTTGATCCATGTAGCGAGCTTTGGGCCAGTGACTCCCAAACCAGTTGGTTTTAGGGCACTAGGTGTTAAAACACCCTTACAGACTTAATAACTCGGATCTTAGACTTTTTTTTTTTTTTTACTCCATTGCTTTTTGAGATGTTTCCTCCAATTAAACTAGAGCACTGAATATTACAAACTTTTCAATTTTAGCTCATGTCCGTATGTTACTATATATGTTGATAATATCTGCTAACTGAACATATGAAGATTCATTTTAAACAAAAATTATCTTGTTTCGAAATAGGTTTGAGATACGTCTCAGGAGTGGAAACTCCTTACTCAGCTATCTCTTACCAATTTCACATTTTTAGTCAAATTAAAAACACAAAATATTTTTGTAATTTTTGAAAAATTTTCAATTTTTTTGTATTTTTCGAAAAATTTTGGACTAAAAATAAAAACAACATACAAACTAAAAACAAGGTACTAATCAACTAATTTCCTCCCCCAAACCTAAATGAGACATTGTCCCCAATGTCTTAAACAGTAAAAGGAGAGTTAAGAAGGTCGTACCTGGTTAGCTGAAAATCTACAGGAAATTAAGGGTTAAGATCCAGATTAATCCGACGCCTCTTACCACGATCGTCCTCGGACAAATTTATCTTTGAAAGGATAGGGTCAACTTGAGGTTCATAGGCTATGAGTTGGTCTATTAGATCCGGAGCAGTTCTGGCAGTGAAGAGGAGTTCTTTCATAGGTTTTGACACAAACCCATTTCTCCGAGCATCATCAAGAAACACACAAAGAAAATCATAAAATCCATCAACATTAAACAGTCCAAGCGGTTTCTGGTGTATGTTCAGGTTCGCCCAAGATAGTACTATAAAAATTTCCTCCAATGTACCCAAGCCACATGGCAAAGTGATAAAAGCATCAGCACGGTTAATCATTTCTACCAGTCGTTCAGACATACCTGGCACGATCAGTTCCTCTCCGTTTGATGATCCAATAAGATTTGCCTCTGCCAAGGGTTTTGGGATGATTCCCAAAACATGACTGCCTCCCTCCTGTACAGCCTTTGAAACGATCCCCATAAGTCCAAGATTGCCTCCGCCATATATTAAGTGCATATTCCTTGCAGCTAAGACTCGACCCAATTCATGTGCTGCTTCTACGTATTGTGGCTTAGTACCAACACTAGTACCGCAAAACGCACAGGTGTTTTCAACTCGTCTTCTTGAAGTGGCTTCCATTTTTTATGTATTTCTTTTTCAAATCAGGATGCCTTCAAAAGTGTAATGACGGGCTGAATTTATAGTACCTGAAAAAGGGTGAGTAATAATAGCACTAATATCTTCCAGAGGACGATTGTTAGCTAAACAACAAAATAAATCGTGAAATGTCAAAAAGTCTGGATCCTGTCTACGAAAATAAAGATAATTACAACAGAAAAGCGAATCAAAGCAATAATTAAGGCAACGGAATTGTGTACGCAATACGCCACTCGCTTAGTATAAATTCATTAGGATGCGTTTCAAGATTTCATTCCTTACTCAGCCATCGCTAATGAATTGTTTCTCATCTTTGATTGCCAAAAACAATTCCTTCTGTCTTAAAATGCTTCGTTTGTGACTTTCCCTACAAAAATAACACACAAAATTAAAAATTTCACACAAAATATGAAAACAAATTACAACAAATTGCATGGGTTTCCTCCCTGCTAGCGCTAAATTTTTCGTCTTCAGCCAAACGTGAATGAAATTCATCTATTAAGGAGGTTTCAATTTCGTTTTGGATGTCCGATTAAAGACAATCCCGTGAGCGTTGCTTTTGAAGGGTCTCTTCCAACGGTAAAGTGACAAAAAGAATTTTGTTCTATTCAGTGCTCGTGCCACCTTTTTGCTCCTTGTTGTTCCAGTGATTCTTGCAAAGAAAGAAATAAAATCAGGAGGTCTCATATGGTGCTTGACTTGGAATGGAAGTTCCATTCTGTCAAGCTTCTGGGTGATATCTTTGATTTGTACTCCCCAAAACAGCGATGTTTCTCCTGAATGCTCTGGATCTTTATTAAGGTCAGACATTTGCTCCTCCATTTGCTTTGTTTCTTGATCCACCTTTTCTTCACAGATGTATTTTAAAATTTTTGTATTCAGCTCTTCATCTGTTATCGATGAGATACATGCTTCAAAATTGTCAACCTGAGGATGCAAAGATGTTTCTGACATTAGGTTTTCATCCTCTGATACGACTGGAATGGATGGTTCAGATAGATCTTCTTCAAACATCATGGTAAAGGATGCTCCAAGATCTTCATTTTGAGGATTGAAAGTTTGATCCCCCGTTGTTGGTGCAGTTGGTACAAATAGATCAGCTTCATCCTCGTCAAATCTGAATAATAAAAGTCAAATTGAGACTTTGTCGGTTCGGGCTCCTGAACTGATACCTCTGGTTGTTGATACTGCTCAGCTTCCTCCTCTGTTGAAGTGTCATTGTGAAATGATTGGTACTCGAAGGCTTCATCAGTGTCATCTGAAACTGGTTCTTGAGGTATGTAGTTCTGGTTTTCTGTGAATTGTCTCATTTGATCTGTTATCCTTTGAATGGATTTTGATTGTCTCTGAATACTTTCGAGTTGATTCTGGAATGTTTCAAGCATTGTATCCATCTTTTCTTCTCGTTTCTTGAACACATCTTTGAGCATGTCAATCATCTGATCTTTTTCTGATTGTTCTGATTGTTGATGAAGATCATTGTAGGTGGGTGGTGGATAAGATGGAAAATGTGATGGTTTTTCGTACCATGAAGGATTTTGATAGCTCTGCCACCCTGGATGGTAGTTGTATTCACAATAATCTCTAGGGTGGTTACCATTACATATTTCACATCTCCCCATTGCGTTCTGTTGAGCAAATGTGGTATTGCTTGGTTCTGGCATCCATTGATAATTGTTGGGCTGGACAACAGGCCTCAGAAAACCGGACAGTTGCTCCCAGATGTGGGGTGTATCTTCTTGTAAGGCTCGTAATCTTTCAATCTCCCAGTAGTGTTCCATTTTTCATCCACCTGAAAGAGAAAGAAATAAAAATTACAGATAAAAATAAAGAAAATTAGATACAAGTAAATTAGATAGCTTCAAAATTAATAACTCAAGAAAAATAAGTCCCCGGCAACGGCGCCAAAAACTTGACCGGCGTAAACACACATGTATAACGCAAGCGCACATATCGTTCAAGTAATATAAAAATATCGATCCCACGAAGACTTAATTCCTACTGTTGTTATTAATTATTGAATCTATTTATTTACAAATATCTAATTGAGGGTGAAGAGAATGATTGTTTGATTGGTTGAAAGTGTTTTACAAAATAAATAATTAAAAAGACAAAAGAAAATACTAAGGAAAATAACAAAATGACACAAAGATCTAGGGTTGTGAATCCTTCTAATATCTTTTAAAATATGAAGTGATTATTTTATGTTTGTGTAATAAATCAGTTTACTAACCTGGAACACTAAATTATGCAAAAGCCTATATCGATGGTCAGACGCAAATACCCAGTTTAACCCAATTGAACCATATGTCTATGTCAACCAAATTATCTGGATTCATTAAGTTTGAGTTCCAATTATGGCTACCCCCTCCCGACAGGTATATTCCTATCCTGTAAGGAAATCTATTAAAGGGTTATCTATCCTCAAGGAAGATCGTGGGCTATTAAGTCTAAGGTTGAAACCTAAAATCCCTATGTCTAGTTCATTTTAGATTTACCACATCAATCTTATTGGTGATCAGACAAGAAGAAGCATTAAGCTTAAGACTTAATAAGTAAACCTTTAAATTACCCAAACTATAAAATAACCCCTTATAAACCGGTGATATTAGAATTCATCACAACCCCAGATAACTAACACATAACTAGGGCTAGTAAAAACTTAAAAGTGAAAGACATAAAATAAAAATACTGAAAAGTAAAAGACATAAAGTAAAAGCTGAAAAGTAAATTACAATAAAATAAAATGCTAAGGTAAAAGGAATTACTTTTACTACTACTAATTTAGATATCTCCCATAAAATAATATATAAACTTGTGATTATTTTTCCAACCAGCCATAAAGGCGGAACCAAAATTAAATTACCAACCGACCGATCTGGCGGTATCCTTTAT
Source organism: Zanthoxylum bungeanum (assembly GCA_019454045.1). Lineage (NCBI taxonomy): Eukaryota > Viridiplantae > Streptophyta > Magnoliopsida > Sapindales > Rutaceae > Zanthoxylum > Zanthoxylum bungeanum. Next base: position 72,158 of record SKCR01031853.1, read on the forward strand.
TAGTCAGGTTTAAACCAGATTAAAATGAATTACCAACCGACCGATCTGGCGGTATCCTTTTTAAGTCAATATTTTAAATAGTGAATATATTATTTTTAAGGGAGATTAATCTAAATAGTAACAGTAAAAGAATTACCTTTCACCCTAGCTGGGGAAGTTACCTCCTCATGGTAAATAGTAAAAACTGTAAAAAGTAAAAAGTAAAAATTAAATTACTATTATGACAAAACGTAATTAAAATTATTTACAAAAACTAAAAAAATAAAAAAAACTAAAAACTAAAGAATCTATAGAGAGAAACTCTCTCTTTAGATAGAATATAAGAGAGAGAGTGGTACATTCAATTCTGAAATCTCGAGCTCAATTTATAGGCCTCGGTAGGCTTCCAGCGTCGCGACGCCAGGGCCTTCAGCGTCGCTACGCCAGATTTTGTCGACGTGGCACGCTCTGGTTCGCCGGTTTGATGATTCTGGATAAGCAGATAAGGTGACACGTGGTGAGGTGGTTGGGCTTCAATTATTGTGACACGTGGCGGCTTCTGATTGGTCGCTGAGATTCTTATCCACCACGTGTCAGATAAGGATTAGATACTCAATTATTGATGCTGATGTGGCGGTGACATGGCGACATGTGGGAAAGAGACTGTCGGCACTGCAGGATTGCGACACCTGGCACTTCCTGATTGGCTGATGATGATGTGGCGGTGACGTGGCGGTGTTGACTTGTTGACTTGCTGACGTGGCTGATGACATGGAGATGACCTGGAGTGACACGTGGCACACGTGGCGATGATGACTGTCGGCACCGTAGGATGCTGACACGTGTCACAACGCATGTTAGCAGATCGGCTGTGATGGTGACACGTGTCACGGCGCATTTTAGCAAAGTCAAACTTTTCTCAGATTCTGATTTGTTGACCCGGCGCACGTTAGCATTGTTCGACGCATGTTAGGCGTCGCGACGCTGAAGGTCTTGGCGTCGCGACGCTGACAATTTACTGAAATGTCTTTTTCGTCCAATTTTCACTGTTTTGGCCCAAATCACCTCCAGAATGTCCTGAAACTTTATTTATCTACAAAATAACACAAAACACATCAAAACGTTCACAAAACTCGAGAAACTATACAAAATATTAGGTTAAATGAGTGGGAAATAGTGATATAAATACCACTCATCACGTTGGTGTACCATATATTAGGAAATCTTCAGTGAGTCGTTCAGTGTCTTATTAAATAAACACCTACATGTCTATACGAGTCTTCCGAGACTCATGGTTCACTGGGATAAACCATCGGACCAAGTCACGATATTCGACATGTACTGGTCTCAGCGGATTTTACTAACCGACCCATGTTAGTAAACCTTGTCCAGAAACTTTATTTAAGGATATATATCTAATAGTGTGCTTCCCAATGTCAATTACAAATTACGTTGTAACTGCACACTATATTGTAAATCGTAGGGTCTTTGTCTAATATACATATATCACTAAACTAGATTTAGTTTCGATCTACTCATAATCAGATATCTAATCGTAATTAGATCGAATAAGTGTATAAAAGACAAGGGTGCTACCATTAAATTAGTAATATCATGGAAAATAGAACTGCTCGTAATTATGAATCAGACATAAATATGATCCAGATTGGCACTCTGAGCACCAACCCTAACACTGTGTACAAGGCATAGGCATCCTCACGTGTTTACGATCTAGTAAATCCATGGCTGTAGTATAACTTCGGAAATCAGTTCCGAGTGTTATGTAGAGATCGTAAATTGAAAGTCGATTGTATTATACTGAACGGATTTGACGTTTTCATCTATATCCCAGGTATAATACGGATTGCCTGTGACAGAGGGATTATATGTATGCTATGACCTTGACTTGCATAGTTTAGCGAGATTATCCGTGGTCGTCATAATTCATGAGTGGGTGAATTGTAGACACGAAATTGGATTTCGTGACGGATAAACCTAAACTTAGAGAGTCCCACAATACGAAGTGTACTCGTTGAGCACTTGGGCAACTCGATATGAATAATACGGATTATTCATAATACTTCACTGGATTAAGTGAGTTAATTCGGATCATTTAATCGGTTAAACGATAACATATGCATTAGGGGATTTTGAATTTGGATCATTTAATCGGTTAAACGATAACATATGCATTAAGGGATTTTGTTCGATCGTAATTATTGTGTATTTGTATTTGATACATAATACGATTAGATACACATTAATTATTCGTCAAATGAGATTTTGACATATACTATATATATATATATAATATATATATATATATTATATATATATTAATTAATAATAATAATTAATAATTATAATTATTAATATTTAATAATTAATAGATACACATTAATTATTTTTATTGTAAATAAAAATACATATATAATAATAATTACATTAATTGATTATTTGAATATTTAATTGTTAAATATTTCAATAATTAATTAATCAAACTTTTTCCATAAATGTAATGGAATTTGTCCAATTATGATTGGTTGATGTGGCATGATTTAATTATACTTTGGTTGTCCTAATTTGATTGGCTAACAAAAAGTGTAATTATCATTTTAATTTGATTAAAATGAAAAAGAAAATAATACCCCTTCTTAAGACCAAATTCGGTCAACATAAAAATGAGAGAGAAAATTGTTTTCATCATCATCTTCATCTCCTTCACTTCCGAGAGACTTAAAAGAAATGAGTTTCCAAATTTGTTTGAAGAATCCATGTAGATTTGAAGGAAAATCAAAGAAAAAAGCTTAGGAAAACAAGGATTAAAGGTAAATCTTCAACTCCTTAAGCTTATAAATTTGATTTCTTGTTTCTTGATGATTTAGAATGGTTCTAGGGTTCTTTCAAATCTGAAATTTTGGGGCTTTGTGGTTTGGTGGATGAATTGGAAGCTTGGATGCATGTGTGAAGTGTATTTGGTAGATATTATTGTAATATTAGGCCAAATTAATCAATTGTTGATGAGTTGCTATTCTAGAGTGTTATGACCACTCTTATGGCACCTAAAATTTTTCTTGGGTTGTTCATATGTGGTGACTTTGAATTGGTGTTTGATTAATTAGATTAATCTTGAAAGAATTGGATTTAAGCATGAAAAATTGTTAAATTTATGTTCTGAATCAGATCTGGATTTTTCAGTGCATATGTTGATGTATTTGATGTTATATCAATGTAATGGATGTGTTTTGGGAGTTGGAACAATTGCCGGAAAGTGTTTCCGAGTTGAAATAAGCGAAAACGGCCAAAAATGGAGTTACTGTGTGACTTTTGAGTCAACCGGGTGACGGCTGTCCAAACAGTGAGTTCGTCACTGTTCCGGCAGCCTATGATCTGCCCTGACACTATTGGGGCTGACCTGGATAGTCCCCATAAGTGTCGGGTGGTCGGTTCAGTCGAAAATGTGTTTTGCGTCATTTTACGAAAAAATGGTTTTCGCAAAAGTTTCACGAAGTTTTAACCTTGTTTATGTCAATATTTAATATTGAATAAATAGGTTTAGGAGAAATATGAATAAATTATTCATATTAGATATTGAATAATTTATTTGGTATTTTGAAAAAGTTTTAAAAATATGATTTCGCCCGAACCGCGCTTCCGCTGCGCCAATCGCCCAAAACCCCAACATGTTGAGTGTGGCAGTGTATAAAACAAAGTGATTTGATGGGGAGTCAGATGGCATGCTTTCTTTCGGCGAGGTAGTAGGGACAGAGAGCCCGTCAATCGGCCAGAAATCCGCATGGCTAGCGTCATAGAGATATGAGAATAGTGTTATATTTTTCTTAGTTTATAAAGGGAGGGTAATCTCATTTGTACAGGTTGATTAGCAAAAAATCTCTCTCAAAGTACTACTTGTAAAAATATCACAGAACAAATAGCTCGGTAACATTTGACCACCCTTGAAAAGAGGTCGGCCGAGCTCGGTTTGGTTATAAAATTGGTGCTCTACTTTGTTCCCGTGGACGTAGGCTGGTTTATTCCGCCGAACCACGTAAACCCTCTTGTCGGTTTTGTGTTTGTTTCGTCTTTTGCTAAATTTTCTTTTGGCCCCCCATAACCAAACAAATTCACGGTTGGAGGAGGATTATCCCGGGAGCATTATCCCAAAATTACCTCTGGATCTAAAATCACCCGTGAACAGGTTCTAACTTTGCAACTGCATCCAAAAACATATATACACATGAACATAACATTATCTCTCGGCCCAATGAATTAACAAAAATTAATAATAAGCAAATAAGAGTTATTAACAGAGCAACCATTCTTATATGCTTGAAATAAAATTAATAAAGTTCTAACATGTGTGAAATGTAATAAGAAATAAAATATGAGCAACATACAAATATTAACACAAAAGTTAACAATACTCCTGCAATAAAATAGTTGGCAAATATATAAAATACATTTTCTTCCCTAATTCTGGTAACTTGTTCAAAAATTAGAAGGAATCTATTTTAAGATTGTTAGAACATGTATGTGAGAGAGAAATACGAACAAGAAATATGGAGTTAGAGACAATTAATTGGAAAATTTTCAATTTGTAATCAAATTAAAGTAATCAAAGATTTAAACTGGGGCTCATGTGCCACACAATGTTCTTAAAATAGATTTGCCTCTCACTGTTGGTGCTTAAGAAATTTTGAACTCTATCACACTAAAAATTGAAAGTGTTGATAGTGTTTTTTAAGCACTATGATATTTAAGCAGCACAGTATGGGTAAAAGAGTAAATTCCCTTCTTGGTCAGGATCGTTGATACCGACCCGACCACATGAGTAAATGGCCGAACACTTGAGTTCGGATGACCGAGCAATTATCAGATCGGCAGAATCATTCTCAGTCCAAAGGACCACTATGACCGACCTCATGAAGACCGAGCAGATGGTGAGGCGTGCTCAGGAAGATAAGGCATCATATTTTCTCGGATAAGATGATAAGTTATCATACCTTCATGGGGTAAACTGATAAGCCTGTGTCCTAGTAGAATGAAGAAAGTAAATGTAATTTTGATTAGGAATCCTTATGGGAAAAGGGAATAGTTTTGACTAGGAATCCTTATGGGAAAAGGGAATGGTTTCAACTAGGAAATTCTTGTACAAATAGGAATATGATTTCTACACTATTATAAATATAAGGGTAGAGTGTGCATAAGGGGAGGAAGTAAAAAGTTGAGATCAAGATCATTATTGTGAGACTTGTAAACAAAAGAGAGAGCTGAGAAGCGTGTTTGAGTAATAAAAGTATCATCATTTTTGTGCCCGTGGACGTAGGTCGGACCAAGATCCACCGAACCACGTTAAATCTCCTTGTTGATTGGTGTATTTATCTGTCTTTTGCTAAATTTGCTTTTGGTCACCCATAACCAAACAAATTCACTATTGAGGGAGGATTGTCTCGGGAGTGATATTCCCATATTGCCCCTGAGACCAAAATCAGCCGTCAACAGTTGGCGCCGTCTGTGGGGAACTCAACAAAAAGCAGCTCGCGTAGTAAGACGATGGCAGAAGATGGAAATCACCGATCGTCAGGGATTTCAACAGATAGTTCGGGAAATCCAGGATAAAGGTCTGTTGGCCGAGCCTACTTTGAGGAAGTTCCCGATTGGGGAGGGAAATAGTAGGGCATACTGTATCTACCATAACGTAAGGGGACATGCCACGAATGGGTGCAGAGACCTGCGGGAGCATGTAGAAGACTTGGTGAGAGAAGGCTATCTCAGTGTGTACATAGACCATTCGGTTTTTGAGGTCGACCAAGTTGATAGCGGAAGTCATCCGGTCGGATGTGTGGAATGCTGAGATGCAGAGAGGATGTATTAAGAAGAGCCTTGCTTATAGTGACCCTTATAGAGTTGCAAGAAAGGCAACAGATCCCAAAAAGGTGAGTAAAATCTCTTTTGACTTAGGTTGACATTTGATTATGCTTGTTTATTATGGCTCACACAATGGTTTTGATATTTGTTTCACGGCTCGGGTCTGCTCCTGTACCGCCGAGTCCGTTTTGTTGATATATATTTTACGGCTCGGGTCTACTCTTGTACCGCCGAGATCGATGTTTCTTTCCGACTCGGGTCTGCTCTTGTACCGCCGAGATCGATGTTTCCTTCCGGCTCGGGTATGCTCTTGTACCGCCGAGACCGATGTTTCCTTCCGGCTCGGGTCTGCTCATGTACCGCCGAGACTGATGTTTCCTTCCGGCTCGGGTCTGCTCTTGTACCGCCGAGACCGATGTTTCCTTTCGGCTCTTGTACCGCCGAGATCGATGTTTCCTTCCGGCTCGGGTCTGCTCTTGTACCGCCGAGACCGATGTTTCCTTCCGGCTCGGGTTTGCTCATGTACCGCCGAGACTGATGTTTCCTTCCGGCTCGGGTCTGCTCTTGTACCGCCGAGACCGATGTTTCCTTCCGGCTCGGGTCTGCTCTTGTACCGCCGAGATCGATGTTTCTTTCCGGCTCGGGTCTGCTCTTGTACCGCCGAAACCGATGTCTCTTTTCAGCTCGGGGCTGGATTTCGTTCCGCCGAGGCCACTTGATTATTCAGCTCGGGGCTGGATTACGTTCCGCCGAGGACACTTCTTAGTTGGCTCGGGGCTGGATTTTATTCCGCCGAGGCCGCTTGGTTATTCAGCTCGGGGTCAGGTTACGTCCCACCGAGTCTACCTCTTTGGATCGGGGACGTAACATTCCCCCAGGTCCAAGTGTCTCTCTTCACTCGGGGTCGGGTTACGTCCCACCGAGTCTACCTCTTTGGACTGGGGATGTAACATTCCCCCAGAGCCAACTCTTTCTTTTAGCTCGGGGTCGGGTTACGTCCCACCGAGTCAGTTTCTTTGGATTGGGGATGTAATATTCCCCCAGAGCCAAGTCTTTATTCAGCTCGGGGTCGGGTTACGTCCCACCGAATCAGCTTCTTTGGACTGGGGATGTAACATTCCCCCAGAGCTAAGTCTTTCTTTTAGCTCGGGGTCGGGTTACGTCCCACCGAGTCAGCTTCTTTGGACTGAGGATGTAACATTCCCCCAGAGCCAGTCTTTCTTTTAGCTCGGGGTCGGGTTACATCCCACCGAGTCGGCTTCTTGGACTGGGGATGTAACATTCCCCCAGAGCCAAGTCTTTCTTTCAGCTCGGGGTCGGGTTACGTCCCACCGAGTCGGCTTCTTTGGACTGGGGATGTAACATTCCCCCAGAGCCAAGTCTTTCTTTTAGCTCGGGGTCGGGTTATGTCCCACCGAGTCTGCTTCTTTGGACTGGGGATGTAACATTCCCCCAGAGCCAAGTCTTTCTTTCAGCTCGGGGTCGGGTTACGTCCCACCGAGTTAGCTTCTTTGGACTGGGGATGTAACATTCCCCCATAGCCAAGTCTTTCTTTCAGCTCGGGGTCGGGTTACGTCCCACCGATTCGGCTCTATTGGTCTGGGGAGGTGACATTCCCCCAGAACCAAATGTTCTTTCAGCTCGGGGTCGGATTACGTCCCACCGAGTCGGCTCTATTGGTCTGGGAAGGTGACATTCCCCCAGAGCCAAATGTTCTTTCAGCTCGGGGTCGGGTTACGTCCCACCGAGTCGGCTTCTTTGGACTGGGGATGTAACATTCCCCCAGAGCCAAGTCTTTCTTTTAGCTCGGGGTCGGGTTACGTCCCACCGAGTCGGCTTCTTTGGACTGGGGATGTAACATTCCCCCATAGCCAAGTCTTTCTTTTAGCTCGGGGTCGGGTTACGTCCCAACGAGTCGGCTTCTATTGGACTGGGGATGTTACATTCCCCCAGAGCCAAGGCTTTATTTTAGCTCGGGGTCAGGTTACGCCCACCGAGTCGGCTTCATTGGACTGGGGATGTAATATTCCCCCAGAGCCAAGTCTTTCTTCAGCTCGGGGTCGGGATACGTCCCACCGAGAGACTTATCATCGGCATGGGATCGAGCATCTCCCCCATGGTCTGCCCTTTATTGGTCTGGGGAGGTGACATTCCCCCAGAACCAAATATTCTTCTCAACTCGGGGTCGGGTTACGTCCCACCGAGTCGATCGTCATCAGCATAAGGGCAAATCATTTTCTCCACGGGTAGATATCGGGATCCTCATTGACTGAGCACATGAAGGTGGCGAGAAGGACCAGATTTGCAGCCAATGCATTTTTCTCTGCGGTTCCTGGAGTGACCACCGACGGAATCATCGGCACACCAACTTTTTTTCATAGTTCCCGGCATCAACTCGCAAACTCGTTGTTACCGAGAACTAGGGGATAGATGTTGATAGTGTTTTTTAAGCACTATGATATTTAAGCAGCACAACATGGGTAAAAGAGTAAATTCCCTTCTTGGTCAGGATCGTTGATACCGACCCGACCACATGAGTAAATGGCCGAACACTTGAGTTCGGATGACCGAGCAATTATCAGATCGGCAAAATCATTCTCAGTCCAAAGGACCACTATGACCGACCTCATGAAGACCGAGCAGATGGTGAGGCGTGCTCAGGAAGATAAGGCATCATATTTTCTCGGATAAGATGATAAGTTATCCTACCTTCATGGGGTAAACTGATAAGCCTGTGTCCTAGTAGAATGAAGAAAGAAAATGTAATTTTGATTAGGAATCCTTATGGGAAAAGGGAATAGTTTTGACTAGGAATCCTTATGGGAAAAGGGAATGGTTTCAACTAGGAAATTCTTGTACAAATAGGAATATGATTTCTACACTATTATAAATATAAGGGTAGAGTGTGCATAAGGGGAGGAAGTAAAAAGTTGAGATCAAGATCATTATTGTGAGACTTGTAAACAAAAGAGAGAGCTGAGAAGCGTGTTTGAGTAATAAAAGTATCATCATTTTTGTGCCCGTGGACGTAGGTCGGACCAAGATCCACCGAACCACGTTAAATCTCCTTGTTGATTGGTATATTTATCTGTCTTTTGCTAAATTTGTTTTTGGTCACTCATAACCAAACAAATTCACTATTGAGGGAGGATTGTCTCGGGAGTGATATTCGCATATTGCCCCTGAGACCAAAATCAGCCGTCAAGAGAAAGCTAAAGAAAATTTTCTTGGATTTATTTTCTTTTAATCCGTCAACAACTAGAGATACTCTCTATTTATAGATGTAAGAAAATGAATGCTATTGATTATTGAAATCAATAAAATCCATTCAAAATTTTGAAACAAAACGGACGAGTACATTGGATTTATTAACCAAACGTATGCAATTTAATTAGAGTTACTATTGCTATTGCAAGGCATGAAGCAGCAAATATAATCTTTTGAATTTCCACATGAATACAAAGCACATGGCATATCCTTTTAATATGCAAAAGTACTGCCAATTTATATTTACGTTAGTTGTATATATTATAAAATTAAAAAAAAAATCCATTAATACAAATTATTACACTATTCAGTTTTCAATCATTAAAGATTCCAACAGCAGCAAATGGCACTAAAATGTTATTTTGATGTCTTTCATGTTGTTAAATATGATTGACATAACTAGCAACACTCTTCCATAAGTACATCCGTTAGGTTCGAGTGAACCACCTATTTTCCGGTACAAGTAGCACTACGTATCTGAAATAAAAATAAATAAATAAATAAATAAAAATTATCACCCTCTTTGTGGGAAAAAAATAATAAAAATAAAACCGAATATATCATAATCTTATAAAAAAACCTCTTTGTGGAAAAAATAAAAATAAAAAATAAAACCGCATATATCATAATTTTCCTCTTATAGGGGAAGTCTTGTAAGGGTGGCAACGGGCCAGGCCGGGCCCGGGCTTGTCAGCCCAGCTAACAAAAAAAAATCCAGGGCCCTGGAAAAGCCTTGCCCGGGTGTCTTCCGGGCCGGGCTCGGGCCCAAGCTTTTTTTGAGCCCGAATTTTTAAAAAAAATTAAAAAAATTAAAAAATATATAAATATAAAATACATTTACACTATATATAAAGGCAATTTATAAATAAATCACAAATTTCATTGATAAATTAACAATTTAAATGCTTTTTTTTTTTGGCAAAACAATTTAAATGCTAAAAACAAATAAAAATGATACAAACATAATAAAATATATATATATTTATGTTTTTTTTTTTTAATTTTGGCCCGGCCCAGGCCAAAATTGGAAAGCCCGGCCCGAGCCCGTGCTGGGCTTTCATTTTAAGACCCGGCCCGGGTTTTTTCAATCCCGGACCGGGTCGGACTTCGGGCTTTTCTGCCACCCCTAAAGTCTTGTGACCTTTTAGAATATCGTGTACTCTTCGAGAATAAGCAATATAAGTTTTAAGGCTTCTTAGATAAAAGTCATTCATAAACAAGTTTTTACATGAAAAGGAAATGCCAAAATCATACATGCCATTGTATCAATTGCTTCATTATAACAATAAAGGTAATTTGGGCAGCAAACAAACCAGCAACGAAAGCTTGCAGTCAACCAAGCCTATAAATAATAATAGCCAGACGGAGAAAAACCCCATCTCCAAGGTAAATTTGCTGCCAAAACAGAAAAGAAAAGCAGAGTTAAGCTGTTGCAGTCAGGCATGGGTGAAAGGCGGTGCCGCATGCAATCCACTGCCGCTTTCTCCCACGGGGCACCACACATCCAGGAACCTTTAGCCATTCCCTGCTCATCACATTGTAAGTAACTAGTCGGTTCATTTGTCTCGATCTCAATGACAACATGAGCAAACCTTTGTTGCCCAAGCAAGTCATTCTAATGTGCTTCCCATAAAAGTCCAAGCACCATATATTTGGCATTCTGTCAACCTCCTTCCACAAAAGAGTCATCTTCTGCAGCTCCCAGATGCACACGCATGTGGCAGCATTCTTTGTCAGCAAGCCCACAAGCATGATGCGGCCACAACACTCCGCAAGAGTGTGGTCACACAAATGCAGTGGAGCTGGGATTAGGAACTGCGTCCATACCCCAGTGACCATATCGTAGGACACAATCCCTTCAGGGTCTGAACGCATGAAATAAAGTGTGCTGTCAACTGAAACTGCTTGTGACCGGAAGTTCAATGACAGTGGTAGCTTCATGCTCGAGGGCATTCTTCCAGGTTGTGTCCAGGAGTTCTTTAATGAGTCATAGATTTCATACTCTCCATCAAATCCAACCCATAAAATCTTGTAACCACTATTGGTAGAATTTTCATTTAAAGTCATCCCCACAGAAACACAGGACCAAACCTTAACTGACCTAGCTGGCAACTCTTTGAAAGAGTGAGTTAAAGGATTGCATACATAGAAGTTTCGATGACCAATGTCAAGAAAGCAAACTAAACCCCCAGCTGAAGCAACTGGCAAGATGATCATCTTTGTGGGCAGCAAAGATATAGTGGGATGGTGCCATTTCTTCAGAGAAGGATCATACATGGCTCCAGTATTCACATTTTCATGAGTGATTGTGTAAAACCAGGGATTGGTTTGTGGGACTTGGGAGCAATGCTGAGAGAAACTATAGGAGTTCAACAAGGAATTCCATTTCTGGCAAACTGAGCGGAAGCGAAAAAATGTGGCAATCGGAAGACGTGCAAGGACAGCTTCAAAAAGGTCTTCCGGAAACTCTTTCCAAATTTCTTGTTCCATAACCTCAGCTGTATTGGTGGATCCAGCTAATTTCCCTATGTTCCGCTCCTTTCGAGATCTCTTGGAGGGATGAGGTTTGAAAGGGTCCAACATCTTACAGCTTCCAGATTTTCCAGCTGCCATCACAAGACCATAATAATCATCTGCAGCACTGTCATTGACGTTGGGCAAGCACCATCTGCACAAAAACTAATAACAGTTACTTCTATATTTGCTAAAAAGTACCTTTCGTTAAATATTTCATGCAAACACCAAGTATGAGTTTGAATATCTCCACAAATGTAGACACATTTATCAAAGATGTATACGTTTCAGCAAGAGTGCAAATGCCTCTCCCTGAATCAGATTAATCCATCAAGTTGTCACTTAAATAATTACACTAGATCAAGGAAGCATATAATTTACCATCTTATTCATTTAAACAATACCAATTCCCTCTGTTAGCTAACCTAATCCGAGCAGATATCTAGATACTAGTAGAAGAAAGATGTGACACAATGCCTCAGTTTTCAAATGTCCTCAAAAAACCTGAATACTATTTAAAGCAATATTTTCAATATTATAACTAAGCCAAAACCACAGCCTATGAACTTCTTAAAAAATGAAATATTCTAGAAAGATACTGTGGATAAAAATATATTTAGTTGAAATTATTATGAAACTAAATAGACAAGTTTGCCTATCCAGAGGAGATGCTCAGAAATCAATTTTTATAATGGGTAGGCAGTTTGTCAAGCTTGTTAGTCACCAGAAAAAAGTATTGACAAACGAATGAAGTGAGTTTATCAAGCAGGTATGACAAGAAATCCTACTGTTTCCTTGCAGAGCATCAAAATGTTACACCCATACCACAAATAATGTTCCACAGAATCTATATGCTGTCAAAGGCAGTAGGCAGGACAGGGAGTTTTTGTAGTTCAACCCCCCTAAGCACCGCCTTTGACCAGTCAAAGGGCAAGTTGATTAGTCAAACAAGTAGAATTTTATCTAATATATAAGGAATCATAAATTACAATACCTAAGGCGCCGCCCAAGTACTGCAAGTGGCTATTTGAAAAACAGAAAAACCAGTCCAAGTGCCGCTTAGGCGGCACCTTTGACATCATAGCACGGAATATGGATTCATGCAAGGTAACAATTTACTAAGAATAAACTCGATCAGAGGATATTTTAATTTAATAGGTGATCACATAATCACATCACAAGTAGCTTGAAAATCAGCAATGATTCTCAATTTCTAATAAATGCCCATGTCAGTGTTGTACATGTGGCTCTTAATGAACTTCACATCAGCAATACCATTCATCCATCAGTTAACAAGATCCAGAGATAGTCACATGGATCAAAGTGTCGTTCCCCTTCCTCACAAGTAGCTTGAAAATCAGCGATGATTCTCAATTTCTAATAAATGACTATGTCAGTGGTGTACATGTGGTTCTTAATGAACTTCACATCAGCAATACCATTCATCCATCAGTTAACAAGATCAAGAGATAGTCACATGGTTCTAAGTGTCGCTTCCCTTCCTCACAAGTAGCTTGAAAATCAGCAATGATTCTCAATTTCTAATAAATGCCTATGTCAGTGGTGTGCATGTGGTTCTTAATCACATCAGCAATACCATTCATCCATCAGTTAACAAGATCCTGAGATAATCACGTGGATCTAAGTGTCGTTCCCCATTCTCATTTTCTCAACTCCAGCCCTAGTCTCCTACGGTAGCAGCTTTAACAAGGGAAATTATTTTAGGCTGTTACTTTTCTTTTGCATAAGAGACTGTGGATGTATTAATAAAGAGGGGTTTGCATAAAGTGTGAAAGTTGTCCGTGTAATTTGAACAAGCCAAGGTGGAGTTCTTTCAGCAATATCTGTCACCTGATAACATCACCGAATCACAAGACTTTGAGTGGTCTAGCCTAGAGTTAATTTTAAGGTTATTATAAGCAATATATATTTACACATTTAAATTTTATCATAAATAAATCTCAAACTACATTTAACATAGCCTTAATTGAATTTTTCCAGACAGATTGGTGAGTCTTATGGCTGGTTTACTAGTACAAATCAACCAAAAGAAGCCAATTTAAGTAACAGAGTTTGATAAAACAACCATTCATGGATAGTACATTATTGCTGACACAACTAAATTTACAGTAGACATGACAATAGATTGTAAAAAGTTAAAACAGATGTCCTCCGAGAACGTGTGACCTCCAGGTCACAATGATGTACACTTGCAATTACACCAAGGCTCATCCAATAAATAAATTTGACCAAACTACATTAGTTACACTATCCAAGTGAGCCACTAGTAAAATTTTAGCATCTAAACACTTAAAACAAAGAACAACTACTCTTTTAAAGTTGTAATGATTGCTTATTTCATCTAATAGTTTCCCGGCAATAAAAAAAATATGCAAATATTTATATTCTTACAAATTTAAACATGACTTATTTCCAGCCATGTGCATTGACAAACATCAATGATCCTTTTGAAAAATGATGCTAGAAATGTGTAATTTGGCTCTAAGAGATAAGCATAAATGTCAAAGGAAATTGACCATACACTTAATCTCGGAATCAGAAGCGTGAGTATTTCACTGACCAATAAATAGAAATTAAATGAAAAAGAATGGAAGAAATCAATTCAAAAAACAAAAAAAACAAAAATATGACAGATCATTTCTGCAAGTGGAAGCAAAGAAACTAAAATTCTCCAGTTACAATCACAAGAAGAAATAAAACCTAAAACCGACAAGCTTAATTAGCCAAAATAATTATGACTGACGGTACAATAAACACGTCAAAAAATTAAAAATTAAAACGAAATCAAGAGCAGGTACTAATAAACAGAAAAGGAAAATTAAAAAAAATAATAAAAAAATCGAAAATTGAAAGAGATCCAGCGAGAGAGAGAACCTGCTAAGCTGCCGCTGTTGTTGTTGTTGATGAGAGTGAAAATAGAGGAAATGTGAATTGTTAAAATGAGGAGGAAAAGAATCGTAGACTTGGAGGAGTTGTTGAAGCTGACCGATGAGCTGCCTAAGCATGGCCACCTCTTCCATGCCCCGGACTCCACAGAAGCCCGAATCCCCCGGCCTCTCTCTCTCTCTCTTATGCCTGCCTGCCTCTGCCTGCTTTCTTTACCCACTCACTGGTCTTTTTCCACGTCAGCTGTCCCGTTACCATCATTTCTTTTTTTATTTTTTCTTACCCGCACGCTACTTTTTCCCTCTAATAATTTTCTCTCCCCTCTGATATTTTACGATTACCTAATTGTTTTTCTCCCAAATAACTCTCGCCTTTTACATTATTGCCATTATCGTCCTTTTAAATTAGTGGATAGTATAAACCAATCATTAACTTAGGCTATCTCGACCGAACTTCAATTTGAAGCAAAACATCCAAATGGAGTAAGAAATTATTTCCAATCCATTTCTCTATTTTGACGCCAAAATGGAGATAGCTACAGTGATGCATCAAATTTTACACAACACTATAGCTGTGCGTTATTTTGGCACCTTTTTTTGCCACTTTTTTATTTAATTATCCATTTAAGTATTAATTAAAAAATTTTATAAATAAAATATTCTTTTTAGTGCAATAGGTTGGAAATGAAAATAGTATTTGAGGTGAAATTTGTACCAAAATGACATTGGTACAATGAGTTGGAGACGGCCTTATCAATTGAGATTTAAGATCTTGTATTATTCGAAAAGATTTTTTTTTAATTAAAAATTCAATAGGAATAGGAGATGATTTTTTGTCACGATTAAAGTATCGTGCAGGGATTCGAAACCATTTTATCTCCAATTTATGATGTGTCTTGATTCATTTTCGTACTGAACGGTATGAGATTCACGATAATTTTTTATCTCAATTAAAAAATCTAATAGGATTAGGAATGAATTTTTATCCCAATTATATAATAAGCTAGGTTTGGGATTGGTAAATCTGGCTCAGCCAATTACCAACGTTAATGTTCGATAATGATGAATATTATTTAAAAATATGTAATGTTCATGTACGTTTTTTATTAAGCTATTATGGTTTACAAATACTTCGGGATTGAAGCTAAAAAGGAAAAAAGAAATAATGGTGTTGACGGCTGATTTTGGTCTCAGGGCAATATGAGAATATTACTCCCGAGACAATCCTCCCTTAATAGTGAATTTGTTTGGTTATGGGGGACCAAAAGCAAACTTAGCAAAACACAGATAAATATGCCAACCGACAAAGAGATTTAACGTGGTTCGGCGGATCTTGGTCCGACCTACGTCCACGGGCACAAAAAGGATGATACTTTTATTACTCAAACACGCTTCTCTGCTCTGCTTCTTCTTTTTTACAAGTCTGATGGTAATGATTCTGATGCCAACTCCCCATCCTCTCAACTTTTTTCCCCTTATACACACTCTACCCTTCTATTTATAATAGTGTAGAAATCAGATTCCTTCTCCTACAAGAATTTCCTAGTTGAAACTATTCTCTTTTCCCATAAGGATTCTTAGTCAAAACTATTCTTTTTTCTCATAAGGATTCCTAATCAAAACTACATTTACTTTATTTATCCTACTAGGACTCTGTCTCACCAGTTTTCCCCATGAAAATAGGATAACTTGTCGTCTTATCCGCAAGAATAGGGTGTCATCTTCTGGAGCATATCTCGTTATCTGGTCGGTCTTCATGAGGTCGGTCATGATGGTCATTTGAGCTGAGAATGCTGCTACCGATCTGATAATGCTCGGTCATCCGAACCAAAGTGGTCGGTCACCTATCATCATGTATTCGGTCTCTACCTGTTGGCTTTATAACACTCATGTGTTCGGGTCGGCATTAATGATTTCGACCGAGAAGGGAATTACCCTTTTTACCTCTGCCGTACTCCTTAAATAACATAGGTCCTCAAAACACCATCAACAAATGGTAAATAAAGAGTTGGAAATAAAAGCCATGAGCGAATTCTGGGATCCATTCCTTGAACTTGAACGGATGAAAACCTACACAGAAACTTAAGAAACCGTAAGAGTTGATGTCGGTGGTGGTGTCCGATGGCACATTCCGACGTTTAAGTTAGTGGGGGAGAAAAAATGAGAGAAATCTTAAAGTTCAAGGAAGAAGATGACCCATAAATTTATGACCTTATTTCATTTCTTAAATGAACTTGACCTTACATACGAGTGCCCATGAGGATGCCTGGGGAACCTTGGACAGGTGTACGACCCAAATTTTCCCATTACCTCCTCATGAAGGGGTAATCTAGGGATTTCATGGAGACATTCAAATATCTCAAAGCTTTTCTATTAGTCCTGGTATGTACAGGTGGCACAAGAAGAGTGGTCCATTTTTTATGGGATCATGCGCTCCTTTGGATGCTTCAATTTGCTCATGAAGATTGGTGATGAGTGGAAAATATATCATTATTTACCACCTCTTTTTACTTAATATTCTGTATAGTTTCTCGAGTTTTATGAACGTTTAATGTGTTTTAGTTTATCTTGCAAATAAAATTAAATCGGGACTTAATGAAATCAATCAGGACTAAATGTGGAATAAATAAGGGCAAAAACTGGACTTGACATTTTGATTTTGGAGATTGGAAACTTGAAATGGTGTTCTAATGAAGTACAATTTCGGAAATTCTAATTTTGCGCAATTGTTGTATTTTGGCCATAACTTTTTACTCCGATATCGGATTGAGGTGATTCAAGTTCCAGATTAAAGAATACTCATATATCTACAACTTTGAAGTTTATAATAATTTTGAATTCTGAAGTTTCCATGATCGAAATTGATAAAACATGTAGAAGTGGGTTATGTGTAATTATTTAAGTCATTTTCAAAATAAAAATGGTCAAACTTCCACCAAACATGCTTGCATGTTTGGTGGAGGATTTTGTGTCATGTTTGGTGTCATGTTTGATGGAGAAATTGGTGGAAGCCTTTAGATTTGCCTATAAATACCAAGCTAAACTTTGTAAATTTTTCATGCTTTCTTTGGAGGAATTTCTCCATGAAAACCTAAAGGAAAGTGTCTTGTATATTTATTTAAGTTTTCTTGTATTTTCTTTTTATTTAATTAATAAAATTTTGTGTGTTTTCATTTACAGCATGAGCAGGTAATCTCATTCTGTTGGGGTGACAAGGTAATACTTTTAATATAATAAAATAGATTAATCTCCCTTATTTTAATTAAAATTTGGATTAATTAGTTACCGTCTATATAGCCGGTTTAGGTGACAACCTTATTTACCGGCTATATGGTCAGTTTTACATTCAAGACGTAGATTCCGCCTATATGGTCAGTTTAAGTAATAACCTTGTTATCGCTGATATGGTCGGTTAGACTTAATTAAGACAAATAGAATTTCCACCTTTATGTTTGACCGGCGTAAACACACACGTATAACGCAAGCGCACGTATCGTTCAAGTAGTATAAAAATATCGATCCCACGAGGACTTAATTCCTACTGTTGTTATTAATTGTTGAATCTATTTATTTACAAATATCTAATTATAGGGAGAAGAGAATGATTGTTTGATTGGTTGAAAGTGGTTTTACAAAATAAATAAATAAATAAAAAGACAAAAGAAAATACTAAGGAAAATAACAAAAGATACAAAGATCTAGGGTTGTGATTTCTTTTAATATCATTTTAAAGATGAAGTGGTTATCTTAAAGTTGGTAATATATTGATTTATTAACCTGGAACACTAAATTATGTGTAAGCCTCTGTCGATGGTCAGACACAAATACCCAGTTTAACCCAATTGAACCATATGTCTATGTCAACCAAATTATCTGGATTCATTAAGTTTAAGTTCCAATTATGGCTACCCCGCCCCGCCCGACAGGTATATTCCTATCCTGTAAGGAAATCTATTAAAGGGTTATCTATCCTCAAGGAAGATCGTGGGCTATTAAGTCTAAGGCTGAAACCTAAAATCCCTATGTCTAGTTCATTTTAGATTTACCATATCAATCTTATTGGTGATCAGACAACAAGAAGCATTAAGCTTAAGACTTAATAAATAAACCTTTAAATTACCCAACTATAAAATAATCCCTTATAAACCGGTGATATTAAAAGTCATCACAACCTCTAATTAACTAACACATAATAGGACTAGTAAATTCATAAAAGTAAAAGACATAATTTAAAAGCTGAAAAATAAATTACAATAAAAAATAAAATGCTAAGGTAAAAGGAATTACTTTTACTACTACTAATTTAGATATCTCCCATAAAATAATATATAAACTTGTGATAAATTTACCAACCGACCAGTCTGGCGGTATCCTGATTAAGTCAAATTAAGTCCAACCAGCCATTAAGGCGGAACCAAAAATAAATTTACCAACCGACCAGTCTGGCGGTATCCTTGATTAGTCAGGTTTAAACCAGATTAAAATTAAATTACCAACCGACCAATATAGCGGTATCCCTTATTAAGTCAAATATTTAAATAGTTAATATATTATTTTTAAGGGAGATTAATCTAAATAGCAATAGTAGAAGAATTACCTTTCACCCTAGCTGAGGAAATTATTTCAACATGGTGAATAGTAAAAACTGTAAAAAGTAAAAAGTAAAAATTAAATACTATTATTACAAAACGTAATTAAAATTATTTACAAAATAAAAAAAAAAAACTAAAAAAAATAAAAATAAAATTCTAGAGAGAGAAACTCTCTCTAGAGAGAGAAATCAAGAGAGAGAGAGGTGTCCTGAAAACTGAAATTCGCGCTCTATTTATAGGAAAAAATTTTCACTGTTCGCACGTCGCGACACCAAGGAGCTCAGCGTCGCGACGCTGGATTTGTCGACGTGGCACGATGAGAAGGCGACACGTAGCAGGCGGCTGACTGTTCACGCGACACGTGTCAAGGCGGCTAATCTCAATTATTGTGATGACGTCATTGATGACGTCATGCTGACGCGGCGACGACGTGGCGTGACGTGGCGTGGCGGCTGACTGTTCACCTGTCGGCACAATAGGATTGTGACACGTGGCGACACGTGTCAAGTTGTGATTGGTTGAGGCTGACGTGGCAAGTTGACTCGGTTGACCTGCTGACGTGGACGATGATGTGGCATGACACGTGGCAAGGTTGACTTGTTGACCGATGATGTGGCTGATGACGAGGCGACACGTGTCAAGTCTGAGTGTCGGCAGCATATGATGATGACACGTGGCACGGCGCATGTTAGCATAGCGGCTGTGTGATGGTGACACGTGGCACGGCGCATTTTAGTAAAGTCAAACTTCTTCAAATGGTTGACCGTTGACCAGGCGCATGTTAGCAGATTCGGCTCACGCTGAGCGTCGCGGCGCGCAGTGTTCCAGCGTCGCGACGCGCAAAAGACTAAAATATCTCTGTTGACGCATTTTTGTCCGGTTTTGCCCCAAATTGCCTCCAGTGCTGTCCAAACTTTATTTATCTGCAAAATAACATTAAAACACATCAAAACATTCACAAAACTCAAGAAACTATACAAAATTAAGTTTAATGAGTGGGAATAGTGATACAAATACCACTCATCACACCCCCAAACCTAACATTTTGCTAGTCTCGAGCAAAATACAAAATAAAATAACTTAACAAAATTTAACTAAGTCATTTTCGTAGGGATCACGGTTGCATTTAGCATATGCAACAAGCCTTTAAACCCCTAGGTGTCCCCTAGTGGCGAGAGTTGTAGTCTCGTGAGGGTTTACAGCAATGATACCCACAAACATTTTACAAAAGTAAAAAGTTAGTAAAACTAATGCACACAAAAGCAAAAAGACAAGCGAAAAGAGAATAAAGAAAGTTAGTGACTAATCAGGTGAAAATTCTACTCCAAGTTACTAGTTGTTTTGTTTCTTTCTAAATTACCG
This sequence comes from Zanthoxylum bungeanum, assembly GCA_019454045.1. NCBI lineage: Eukaryota > Viridiplantae > Streptophyta > Magnoliopsida > Sapindales > Rutaceae > Zanthoxylum > Zanthoxylum bungeanum. The sequence continues at coordinate 92,646 of SKCR01031853.1, forward strand.
AATAAGTAAATTCTCCGATTATTTTTACCATTCTTCATATACACAATCAACAAAATATTAATCAACTCATTTTTGCCCACAACAGTCATAAGTGCAGTTGATAAGAGAGTAATATTTTTGTCCTAAAGTTCTATCAGATTTCACACCTTTTTGTAGTAATGGAATAATTTTTCTGATTTTTCTGATTTTTTCTTTGATTTTTTTTATTTTTTATTTATATACAATACCTTCCGTCTTTATAGCGAGCTTTGGGTCGGTGGCTCCCAAACCAGTTGGCTTTAGGGCACCAGGTGTTAAGACACCCCTACGAACTTAATTACTCAGACTTCAGATATATATATATTTTTTAAGCATCTTTGATCCATGTAACGAGCTTTGGGCCAATGACTCCCAAACCAGTTGGTTTTAGGGCACTAGGTATTAAACACCCTTACAGACTTAATAACTCGGATCTCAGACGTTTTTTTTTTTTTTTTTTTTCTCCATCACTATTTAGAGATGCTTCCTCCAATTAAACTATAGCACGGAATATTACAAACTTTTCAATTTTAACTCATGTCCGTATGTTTCCATGTAAGTTCATAATACCTGTCAACTGAACATATGAAGATCCATTTTAGTCAGTGTTAAGGAGAATTCACAAATTAAATAATTCAAAATGAAATAAACAAAAATTAACTTATTTCGAAATAGGTTTGAGATACGTCTCAGGAGTGGAAATTCCTTACTCGGCTATCTTTTACCAATTTCACCTTTTTAGTCAAAATAAAAACACAAAAAATGCAAAATATTTTTGTAATTTTTGAAAATTTTTCAAAATTTTTTTTTTTTATTTTACGAAAAATTTTGGACTAAAAATAAAAACAACATACAAACTAAAAACAAGGTACTAATCAACTAAATCCCTCCCCCAAACCTAAATGAGACATTGTCTCCAATGTCTTAAACAGTAAAAGGAGAGTTAGAAGGTTGTACCTGGTTAGCTGAAATCTACAGGAAATTAAAGGTTAAGATCCAGATTAATTCGACGCCTCTTACCACGATCGTCCTCGGACCAATTTATCTTCGAAATGATAGGGTCAACTTGTGGTTCATAGGCTATGAGTTGGTCTATTAGATCCGGAGCAAGTCTGGCAGTGAAGAGGAGTTCTTTCATAGGTTTTGACACGAACCCATTTCTTCGAGCATCATCAAGAAACACACAAAGAAAATCATAAAATCCATCAACGTTAAGCAGTCTAAGCGGTTTCTGGTGTATGTTCAGGTTCGCCCAAGATAGTACAATAAAAATTTCCTCCAATGTACCCAAGCCACCTGGCAAAGCAATAAAAGCATCAGCGCGGTTAATCATTTCTACCAGTCATTCAGACATACCTGGTACAATTAGTTCCTCTCTGTTAGTTGGTTCAAAGAATTTGCCTCTGCCAAGGGTTTTGGGATGATTCCCAAAACATGACTGCCTCCTTCCTGTACGGCCTTTGAAACGATCCCCATTAATCCAAGATTTCCTCCGCCATATATTAAGTGCATATTCCTTGCGGCTAAGACTCGACCCAATTCCCGTGCTGCTTCTATGTATTGTGGTTTAGTACCAACAGTACTACCGCAAAACACACAAATGTTTTCAACTCGTCTTCTTGAAGTGGCTTCCATTTTTTATGTATTTCTTTTTCAAATCAGGATGCCTTCAAAAGTGCAATGACGGGCTGAATTTATAGTACCTGAAAAAGGGTGAGTAATAATAGCAGAAGTATCTTCCAGAGGACGTTTGTTAGCTAAACAACAAAAGAAATCGTGAAAGGTCAAAAAGTCTGGATCCTGTCTACGAAAATAAATATAATTACAACAGAAAAGCAAATCAAAGCAATAATTAAGGCAACAGAATTGTGTACGCAATACGCCACTTGCTTAGTATAAATTCATTAGAATGAGTCTCAAGATTTCATTATTTATTCAGCCATTGCTAATGAATTGTTTCTTATATTTGCTTGCCAAACACAATTCCTTCTGTCTTAAAATGCTTCGTTTGTGCCTTTCCCTACAAAAATAACACACAAAATTAAAAAGTTCACAAAATATGAAAAATAAATTACAACAATTTGCATGGGTTGCCTCCCTGCTAGCGCTGAATTTTTCGTCTTCAGCCAGACGTGACTGAATTCCATATGTTAAGGAGGTTTCAATGTGTTTTGGATGTCCGATTAAAGACAATCCCGTGAGCGTTGCTTTTAAAGGGTCTCTTCCAACGGTAAAGTGGCAAAAAATATTTTGTTTCATTCAGTGATCGTGCCACCTTTTTACTCCTTTTTTCTCCAGTGGTTCCTGAAAAGAAAGAAAGAAAATCAGGAGGTCTCGTATGGTGCTTGACTTGGAATGGAAGTTCCATTCTGTCAAGCTTCTGGGCGATATCTTTGATTTGTACTCCCCAAAACAGCGATGTTTTTCCTGAATGCTCTGGATCTTTATTAAGTTCTGACAGTTGCTCCTCCATTTGCTCTGTTTCTTGCTCCATCTGAGGATGAAAAGATGAGTCAGACATTAGGTCTTCATCCTCTGATTCGGGTAAAATGATTGGCTCAAGTAGATCTTCTTCAAACATTTGTGCAATGGAATCTCCAAGATCTTCGTTTTGAGGATACAGAATTCCATCCTCAATTTTTGATGCAGTTGGTACAAATATTTCAGCTTCATCCTCGTCAGAATCTGAATAATAGAAATCAAATCGAGACTTTGCCGGTTCGGGCTCCTGAACTGATACATCTGGTTGTTGATACTGCTCAGCCTCCTCCTCTGTTGAAGTGTCATTGTGAAATGATTGGTACTTGAAGGCTTCATCAGTGTCATCTGGAATTGGTTCTTGAGGTATGTAGTTCTGGTTTTCTGTTAATTGTCTGATCTGATCTGTCATTCTCTGTATGGATTCTGTTTGACTCTGAAATTGTGCATCAAATTGAGCTGCTTGTTCTTTGAACATGTGCATCAACTGATCTTCCTCGGATGGTTCTGGTTCTGATAAGGATCGAAGGAAGATGGTGGATAAGATGAAAAATGTGGTTCTGTGAAATGTGATGACTCGTCATACCATGAAGGATCTTGATAGTTCTGCCACCCTGGATGGTAGTTATATTCGCAATAATCGCTTTGGTGGTCACCATTACATATGTCACATCTCCACATTGAGTTCTGTTGAGCAAATGTAGTATTGCTTGGTTCTGGCATCCAGTGATAATCATTGGGCTCGACAGCAGGCCTCAGAAAACCGGACTGTTGCTCCCAGATGTGAGGTGTATCTTCTTGTAAAGCACGTAATCTTTCAATCTCCCAGTAATGTTCCATTTTTAAGTAACCTGAAATAAAAAGAAAGAAATAAAAATTACAGATAAAAATAAAGAAAATTAGATACAGGTAAATTGGATAGCTTCAAAATTAATATCTCAAGAAATATAAGTCCCCGGCAACGGCGCCAAAAACTTGACCGGCGTAAACACACACGTATAACGCAAGCGCACGTATCGTTCAAGTAGTATAAAAATATCGATCCCACGAGGACTTAATTCCTACTGTTGTTATTAATTGTTGAATCTATTTATTTACAAATATCTAATTATAGGGAAAAGAGAATGATTGTTGATTGGTTGAAAGTGGTTTTACAAAATAAATAAATAATAAAAGACAAAAGAAAAACTAAGGAAAATAACAAAAGATACAAGATCTAGGGTTGTGATTTCTTTTAATATCATTTTAAAGATGAAGTGGTTATCTTAAAGTTGGTAATATTTTGATTTATTAACCTGGAACACTAAATTGTGTGTAAGCCTCTGTCGATGGTCAGACACAAATACCCAGTTTAACCCAATTGAACCATATGTCTATGTCAACCAAATTATCTGGATTCATTAAGTTTAAGTTCCAATTATGGCTACCCCCGCCCGACAGGTATATTCCTATCCTGTAAGGAAATCTATTAAAGGGTTATCTATCCTCAAGGAAGATCGTGGGCTATTAAGTCTAAGGCTGAAACCTAAAATCCCTATGTCTAGTTCATTTTAGATTTACCATATCAATCTTATTGGTGATCAGACAACAAGAAGCATTAAGCTTAAGACTTAATAAATAAACCTTTAAATTACCCAACTATAAAATAATCCCTTATAAACCGGTAATATTAAAAGTCATCACAACCTCTAATTAACTAACACATAATTAGGACTAGTAAATTCATAAAAGTAAAAGACATAAAGTAAAAAGCTGAAAAATAAATTACAATAAAATAAAATGCTAAGGTAAAAGGAATTACTTTTACTACTACTAATTTAGATATCTCCCATAAAATAATATATAAACTTGTGATAAATTTACCAACCGACCAGTCTGGCGGTATCCTGATTAAGTCAAATTAAGTCCAACCAGCCATTAAGGCGGAACCAAAAATAAATTTACCAACCGACCAGTCTGGCGGTATCCTTGATTAGTCAGGTTTAAACCAGATTAAAATTAAATTACCAACCGACCAATATAGCGGTATCCCTTATTAAGTCAATATTTTAAATAGTTAATATATTATTTTTAAGGGAGATTAATCTAAATAGCAATAGTAGAAGAATTACCTTTCACCCTAGCTGAGGAAATTATTTCAACATGGTGAATAGTAAAAACTGTAAAAAGTAAAAAGTAAAAATTAAATTACTATTATTACAAAACGTAATTAAAATTATTTACAAAAATAAAAAAAAAAACTAAAAAAATAAAAATAAAAATTCTAGAGAGAGAAACTCTCTCTAGAGAGAGAAATCAAGAGAGAGAGAGGTGTCCTGAAAACTGAAATTTCGCGCTCTATTTATAGGAAAAATTTTCACTGTTCGCACGTCGCGACACCAAGGAGCTCAGCGTCGCGACGCTGGATTTGTCGACGTGGCACGATGAGAAGGCGACACGTAGCAAGGCGGCTGACTGTTCACGCGACACGTGTCAAGGCGGCTAATTCTCAATTATTGTGATGACGTCATTGATGACGTCATGCTGACGCGGCGACGACGTGGCGTGACGTGGCGTGGCGGCTGACTGTTCACCTGTCGGCACAATAGGATTGTGACACGTGGCGACACGTGTCAAGTTGTGATTGGTTGAGGCTGACGTGGCAAGTTGACTCGGTTGACCTGCTGACGTGGACGATGATGTGGCATGACACGTGGCAAGGTTGACTTGTTGACCGATGATGTGGCTGATGACGAGGCGACACGTGTCAAGTCTGAGTGTCGGCAGCATATGATGATGACACGTGGCACGGCGCATGTTAGCATAGCGGCTGTGATGGTGACACGTGGCACGGCGCATTTTAGTAAAGTCAAACTTCTTCAAATGGTTGACCGTTGACCAGGCGCATGTTAGCAGATTCGGCTCACGCTGAGCGTCGCGGCGCGCAGTGTTCCAGCGTCGCGACGCGCAAAAGACTAAAATATCTCTGTTGACGCATTTTTGTCCGGTTTTGCCCCAAATTGCCTCCAGTGCTGTCCAAACTTTATTTATCTGCAAAATAACATTAAAACACATCAAAACATTCACAAAACTCAAGAAACTATACAAAATATTAAGTTTAATGAGTGGGAAATAGTGATACAAATACCACTCATCAATGTTCTGGTTAAATTTAATTAATTAATCGATAAACATTGACAATAAGAGAGATTTCTAATTTTGAAATATTAAAAGTGGATCTTTTAACCCCAACATTTTCTTTCATTATTGTAATTTTACTTTTTTTATTTTCAAGATATTTTTTATGATGTTGTGTTTAATTAAGTTTTTAGTAATCCTAGGTATGTGTCATAGCTAAATACATTATCTAGGGGTGTGATGAATTCCAATATCACCGTTTATAAAGTTGGTTATTTTATGTCTTGGGTAATATAAAGGTTTATTTATTGAGTCTTAAGCTTAATGCTTCTTATTAACTGGACATTAATAAGATTGATCTGGTAAACTTAAAATAAACTTGACGAAGGTTTTTTAGGTTTCAGCCTTAGACTCAATAGCTCACTATCTCACCTCGGGGCATGGTGACCCTTAGGTAGATTTTCTTACAGGATAGACATATACCTATCGGGCGGGAGTAGCCACAATTGGAACTTATTTAGAATGAATTCATGTAACTTGGTTAACATAGACATATGATTAATTGGGTTATTTGGGTGTTTGCATCTGACCATCGACATAGGCTTTTGTATATTTTCGTGTTCCATGTTAATAAACAGATATATTGCATAAACATGAGATAACCACTTCATCTTTAAAAGATATTGGAAGGATTCACAACCATAAATAGTTTTATAATATTGAATTTTCCTTTAATTTACTTTCGCACTGTTTTATTTACTTGTTTTAGGAAAAATCACCATCAAATCAACAAACCAATCTATTAGGTACTTGTAAACATTTAACTTCATAAATTGATAGCTAAGGTATTAAGTCATTGTGGGATCGATACTTTTTATACTACTTGAGCGATACATGCATTTGCGTTATACGTGTGTGATCACGTCGATCAATTGACTAGGTGAATGAGAGCTATAGTTAGGGACGTTATGAGTTTGTCGGTCATAGATATTCTTTTTACCTCTGTGGTCCTCGCTATGATGCACTTAGATTGGGATTGAAATATATCCCTTAAATAAGTTGAGGTGTCCTTGAGAGGGTCCCTAGAAATTTGGAGGGTGAGGTACGATTTTAATGTTCGATTTAAATTCAAATTTTATTGTAACATCCCGGTATTTCTGACGACAATTATGTTTAAGGTGGCATGATCCAAGATATAAATCGTGTTCAAGTGTGCATTTACTCGTGGATTACTTTCAAATATTTGATAAATCAATTACAGTTCCGATATGAAATGTATTTTATATTCTACTCCGTACAACCATTAGTATTTGGGCCGTAACATTTTCATACAATCTCTGATTTTTATGAATTTTATATCGTCGAAAATATAAAACCGAGACCTACAAATTTTGTGTTGAACGATTTCTGAAATTCTAAACCGAACAAGGGCAAAAACGTAGCTCAACAATTCGGATGAATAGTACCTGAGGACTAATCTAGAGAATTCTCAAAAATTCTGTTTTTTTACCATTAAATCATTAAACAAATCTGCCCCTAGTATAAATAAGGGGAACTATTCATTCATCCCTAGAATTTTGAAAAGAATAAGAAAACATGAGGGGGAAGAAGGAAGAGAGAAAGAGGGAACCATGTTCTCAACCAAATTTAAAGAGGAAACAAATGCAAATCAACTTACAATAAGCTAGGAAGAGGAATAGCAAGCTTACAAGACTTGATTAGTGAAGGAAATCAAGTGAGTTAAGGTAAGGAAATCTTGACCCAAAACTTGGATTGTGGAGTTTTGATGATATGATTTTATGTTGGTATTATTAGCATACTAGGGATTGTATCTAGATGGATAATGAACTAGGAAATTCATTGTATTGAAAAAGGTCCAAAGTTATGGAAATCCTAGATGTTGAGCTAAATTAATATTTATGAGATTAGAGGTTTACATTGATGATGGTATATTGATATAGCATGTTTGAGTGTTGAAATTTAAAGAAGTGTTTGTGTAAAGATTGTAGAGTGGGGGTGTTGGTATTGCATTATCGAATTTGGCAGTGGAGAGTTGAAGGTTGGCATGTAATCAGGCCAGCATCGCGACGCGTATGGGCTAGAGTCGCGATGTCAAGTTTGGAGAGGCCCTCTGTTTCAGGTCTGGTCGTGTGGGAGTCACGACACTCAACACTTGACGTCGCGACAAGGATCATTAGGATGCTCTCTGCGTTGGGTCTGTTTATGTGAACGTCATGACGCTCAACACCCAGAGTTGCGATGCGTAATAAGAATACGCCTCTGCCTCAGGTCGGACCAAGTGGGAGTCGCGACGCTCAACATCTACCGTCACGATGCGTACCCTTTTCTCAAGATCAGTTTTAGCCATTCCAATTTAATCCTAAGATGTTAGAGGCCACCTTTAGGGTTTCGTATCAGCACATACACACGTATTATGTCATGTCACAAGCATAATATGCCATGTAGTAATAATAGTTAGTAAAATGAGAAGCTTAATCTAGTTCCGAAGCAAATCTCTAAACTTATATACTAATTAAGGTTATCGATTATAGATTATCGACATGAACCATAATTCTCTTCGACGGGGTGAATTAGTGCCAGCCAGATTCCAAATCGGTAAGTATACATTTTCTTTTCAAGTTGAGATTTACTTATTTATTTTTATTCGAGACTTACTTTTAAATGCATTAGGGTGTTAGTCAAGATGATTTCCAGTTATTTCATAAATGAGAATGTTTTGAGATTAAAAGTATGATTTTATTTATTTTAGAGGCATGGGGGAAAACCCCACCTTAGATGTGACTTATGGAATTTACAGATATAACATGTGCACATGTAGATCATTACTAGGGGGACTGCGATATGTAACGCTTCTAGATCCTAGTTTCAGGGCTAGGGGGATTCCGATACGTAACGTCGCTAGACCCTAGATTCAGGGACATGATGATGGCATGCATTGAGGGATGGCTATACGTAACGCTCCCAATGATATGTATTTGCACACCTGGCTCTAGTTTAGTGGTTTGGGGGATAGCGATAAGTAACGCCCCATGACCGCTAGTTAGGCGTATGGGGGGACGGAGATACGTGACGCCCCCATGCGTCAGGTTTTCTACATATTCTTAGATATATGATTTTCAGATAAGATAGTTTTACGAAAGAGTTTTCAAGAGAAACAATTTTATGAAAATCTCATAGTTTTACAGACAGAAATGATTTCCAGAAGAGTTTTCACAGAAAGAGATGTATTTTCATATAAGAAAGAGTTTTCAGAAAAATATCAATTTTCCTTGAGATGATTTTGATTTCAGAAAAAATGAATGTTTCATAAAGTATTTCAGTTTTCGTTTTAAACTGTCCACTCACTAGGTGGTTCAAACGATCTAACCCCCTCACTCCCAGTGTTTCTGTTGTGTAGGTTTACCCGAATGACGAGCTCGAGAGGATGGATACTGATGGCAGTCACTATGGTGTTGAGTCCATCAGGTCGAGTTTAGAAGTTCACCACAGTCAATGTCAAGTAAAGTTGCATGTCAGACAGTAGTATTGTATAAGTCATTGTAATTTACTAAGAGTTTCCATGAACCGAGTTGTAAAGAGAAGTATTTGAGTACACAGTTATAAGTAATAAAATACATTCTATGTTTTTGAGTTGGACAATGGTCCCCATGCATGAGTTTGTATTTGAGATGGATTAGTAGTGATGTTCACAATCCGAAAGTCAGAGGCTCTGGGGGATAAGTCATCATATTTCCTACCGGTAGCATCTTCGAAAGGGGATGTTACATGTATGAGATGGATCCTAATAAGATTACAATCATCTCATTGGGCTTCTGTCATTTTGGACATCACTAATGGCTAGTTCTAAGCATCTTTGACATCCTTGAAGAAGGTGACATGTGATGACTCCTCACTGGATATCTCAATTTCACCCCAAAATTTAATATAAGTTCCTATTTGTTATTGTTTCTCTACCAATTAAAAGATTTTTTTTCCTAATATTAAAGGTTTATTTTAATATTTTGCAACAATAATAGTATTTGTTGATAATGATTAAAAAAAGTTTATTTCCATTGACAGGATATAGAAACTCAAATGCTTGGCTTTTACGAAGAGAAGTTTAAATATTTTTAAAAAAGTTTCATCTTATAAAATACTATAATTATGATTTTTCATTTTCCTCCTAACATATTATTTATTTAAAATAGAAATTATAGATTAATCATGCTAAATTTGTTTCCTCTATGGTCCTAAGATTTTAAATTTTATTCATCTTTAATAATTTTTTATTTCTCTTTAATCTTTTTTTTTTTTATTAATAAGAGGTTTGATCTAAATTTTTCACGATTTTACCCTTATCTTAAAAAAGAATTAAAGAATATTATTGTTTATGTGAAAATATAATAGGTGAGCAAGCCTAAATATATTTTGTAGCCTCTTAGCTCTCTTAATATTTGAACTTTGGCACTAGATTTTGAAAGCACTTATTTCTAATTTAAATACACACTAAATATTTATTCATTTTTGGTATTTTTAGTATATGGATGAAATTACTTATAATTACATTGTAACTATAGCTAAAAAAACATACTCAGCCACACATATAATTGACAGTCATTTTATATATGTAAAAAAATACTTTCACAATGTGACTAAGGCACATCATAACTAAATTATCAGTCATCCAACTAATATCAAATTGTGACTATCGTTTAAAAAAACACATTCCTAATTGACAATTATTGTGCGAAAGGTACAAAAAACATAGTCACAATGTGACTGGGGTTGCAAATGTGATAAAGATACACTAATGATTAAATTATCAGTCACCCAACTAAAATTTAAATTGTGACTGTGGGTAAAAAAAAGCATTATCACAATGTGATTGACGTCACAAATATAACTGAGGCACACCTATAATTAAATTATCAATCACTCAATCGATAGTTACGTTGTGAATGTATATAAAAAAGTTATTGTGACTGAGTTCATTTTGACTTAAGTAAAATGTTATTATGGGTTGACAATCTGATTTGATGGAACTAAAAATTGTACATTTAATAAAGAGAAATTAATAATTTTACACTTATAGTTTCATTAATCCCTTAATTTAGCACATTTGTGAAAAACTAATTAAATCTATGTTTTAAATATTTTTATTTTGATTTTTATTTCTTATGTAGGTGAAATAATATCTTGGATGCATAACTAGAAAAATGGATGTGACATTTGGATTTTGGAGACCAGAAACTTAAAAGGGCGTTCTAACAATGTACAATTTCAGAAATTCCAACTTTACGTAATTTTCCTATTTTGGCCATAACGTTTTACTCCTATATCGAATTGAGGCGATTCCAATTCTAGATGAAAGACAGCTCTAATATCTACAAATTGGTTGTTTACAAGATTTTCTAGTTCTGAAGTTTTCAAGGTTGAAATAGGTGAAGTAGTCAATGAATGTTGCATGTAATTTTAATTATTATAAAATAAAAAATAAGAAGTTAAAATGCCACAATCCATCTTTAGGTGAACTGTGACAAATGTTTACAAAATGATCAACAACAAAAAAAAAGTCAAAAAATGAAGAAGAAAAAAATAAATTAGTAAAAGTTTATTGTTTGTATTTGATTTGGAAAGTTGTAATTAATAATTGAGAGATGAGCACTTCTAATATAAATATGAGAATATAAATTAATCTAACTATATTATAATATATGAATTGTAATATGAAGACTAATATTTAATTTATATCTGGATTAATTATTGACAAACTTTGTTACCGCCTTTATGGATGATTTTATTTATTTGGCATAATTGAGTACCTAATTGGACTTGTTATAGACAGATGTTATCACCGCCTTTATGTCTGGTGTTATATGTTTTGGCTTAAATAATTCTTGAAGTAAATTAACTGGGTAATAATGACAATTTATATATTATAAAAAAGTAAGATTTCTCTATATTTGAAATATTAAGAGTTGATCCTCTAGCCCCAACATTCTAATTTATTATTACAATTCAATTTAAAATTTCTCATCACTTCAAACAATTCAGCCTTTTTCTTTTCACTCAAATTACTATTTTATTTTACTAAATTTATTCCCTGTGAGTCGATCCCGGACTTCCCAGGTTATTTTATTACTTCGACACTCTTATACATGAGAGTAAAGAACCTTTTTGTGAGTGTGTCAAGTTTTTGGCGTCGTCGGGAAATATAATTTAGTAGGTAGAATAATAATTTAACATCCTTGTATTTTTCTTTTCTTTTCTTTTCTTTTTATTTTTTTATTTTTTTATATTTCTTTTCCTTTTTTGTCATTTCTTTTTTCTTTTTTCACTTGCTTAATATTTTTTCTTTTTGTTAGTATTGCATTTGTAAACTTTAACATATAGTTTGCATTTAGATTGCATGAAACATTGGTCTCGATCAATTAGTGGTAGATTAAATAGAGAGTTTAAATTACCTTCATCATCAATCAAAAAGGCCGAGAACTGAAATGAAAACCCACATGGCCAAGTTGAAAATCCAGTTGATCAGGTAGAACATGAGTCTCAGCATGGCGATCTTAATCATTTTAGGACACTCAGGGAATTCATGAATCCTATTAAGACATGATCATCATCTTGCATTGCTTTCCCCCAAGATGCATCACGTTTCAATATTAAAACAGGTGTCATCAAAATTTTATCCACATTTCACAGCCTAGAATCAAAAAATCATTATCAGCACTTAATGGAATTTAAAGAGGTATGTAATACTTGCACATATCAAAATTGCAACATGAATATAATTTGACTCAAGTTTTTTCCCTTTTCTTTAAAGGATAAAGCTAAAATTTAACTGCAGAACCTTAGATCAGGATCCATCAGAACATGAGATGATTTACAAGAGTAATTTCTGAAAAAATTCTTTCCCCCCTCAAAGGACAAACTCCATTAAGAGGAGAATTATAACTTTCATACAAGAGTCGGGAAAACACTTTACCAATATTGGGAGAGAATTAAAGAGATGTTGATTGTTTGTACACATCACGAGTTTGAAATATGGAGGCGGGTTTCCTACTTCTATGAGAGTTTAACACTCTAAAGTAGTCAAGTTGTGGAAATGATGTGTAATAGTGAGTTTAGGGACAAAAGTCCCGAAGATGCACTAGATTACCTAGAACACATGGTAGAGAATGCACAATACTAGGACACAGTCAGCACTTATGAGTAGTCTGTAAAACCACAAACATCTGGTATAGGCATGTTTAACCTTAGGGAAAACCAAGACTTTTATGCTAAATATACATCTCCAATTAAAAAAGTTGAGGCGTTAGAAATGAGGAAGAGTGATCATGTCAAGTCAATTCAAGAAGTCATATGTCATATCTGTAATTCAAATAAACATGTCACACAAGTTTTTCCAACCTTGCAAGCCCTGCAAGAATGTCTCCATGACCAAGTCAGTTCTATAAACATCTTCAAGAGACCAAATCCAAACTAATACTCTCAAACTTACAATTCTGGTTAGAGACACCATCCAAACTTCAATTGGAGGAATGATAACCAAACATAACCATCGCAACAACCTCCCCAGGTACACTAGAATTCTAAAAATTATCATAACTATGCACCATATATCCCACCACCTAGGAAAACCCTTAAGGATACATTGTATGTATTCATTGAGAAACATGAAGCCATCAATAACCAAACTGTGCAAATATTGATTGATCTGAAATATACCTTCTCCAAATTCACATATGCATTGACCATTAATGAGAAATGAAAGTTTCGTGCACAACCACAGCCAAACTCCAAGAGTCATCAAAACCCTCACGAGGGTAGTTCTAGTAGTCAACACATAAACCAAGTCAAATATGTTATTACTCTTCACAGTGGTAAGGTCATCCACAGACCTATTCTTGAACCTCATGAAGCTGAAAATAAATCAGATTCAGAGGGTAAGGAAGGGGTTAATGAACCATTATCTATCATTTATGATAAAAAATTCTCACATGCACCTTGATTTCCTCAAGCATTAAAAACAAAGAAATTGAACTATTCCCCATAGATTTATGAGATATTCAAACAGGTGAAGGTCAATATTCTTTTGTTAGATGCCATTAAACATATACCATTTATGCCAAATTTCTAAAAGACGTTTGCACCGTTAAAAGAAGACATCAAGAAAGAAAGAAAGTTTTTCTAGCCGAACAGGTAAGTTTCATTCTCTCAACCAATAATGCATTAAAATACAAAGACCCTGGTTGTCCAACTATGTCATGTATTATACGAAATCATAAAATTGAACATGCATTGCTTGATCTTGGAGCTAGTGTCAATTTGCTTCCATTTTCGGTTTACCAACAACTTAATATTGGCGAGTTAAAACAAACTTCAACTACTTTCTTACTTGCTTATAGATCAGTCAAGGTACCGAAAGGAATTGTGGAAGATGTGTTATTACAAGTCGATAATTTCATATATCATGTGAATTTTATTGTCTTGGAAACATAAACTATAGTAGACAGTTTCAAGCCAATTATTGTAATACTTGGTCGTCTATTTTTAGCAACAGCTAATGCCTTAATTCATTACATGAATGGAATCATGAATTTGTCATTTGGAAATATGACGTTGAAGCTTAATGTTTTCAACGTGTGTAAAAAACCATACGATGAGGACAATGAAAACGAGAGCATGAAACTAATTGAACCAATTGTGGAGGAATATATCCAGAGGAGTTTATCTGATCTTATGGAAATTTATACATCTAATTTTCTTGAATCAAGTATGCAATTAGATTCGAATATTCTTAATGATTTTGTACTTGATTCTACACAATTACTGGAAGATTGTGGAGAGAAGCAAAATTTTAAGGAACTTGGAATACTTGAAGATGAGAAAAATGAGGAAGCACCCAAATTGGAATTAAAGACTTTGCCAGAAAGATTAAAGTATATTTTTCTTGGATATGAACAAACTTACCATATGGTAATTTCTTTCTCTCTCACAAGTGATAAAAAAGGTAAGTTATTTATTTTGAAAGAACATAAACAAGGAATTGGATGGACTTTAAAAGATATTAAAGATATTAATCTTTTAAAATGCACATGCAAAATACATTTAAAAGATCCTGTTAGGACACATCAACCACCTAAAAAAAGGTTAAACTCTTACATGAAAAGTGTGGTTAAAACAAGAGTCCTTAAATTTCTTGATTCATTAATCTCTTACCTACATAGTTTGGAGAAAATCATCTATGCTAAGAAAATAAAAGCTAAACAATTAGGTGTTTGTTATGAATGCGCACGTTGGACGCGTAACACTTGTTGCCATTCTTTAGGAATGATGTCTAATAATCCCGAAGAAAAAAATTAACCCATTAGAGATTACTTGAGTAAAGATTCATTACATAATATATCATTAACTCTTAAGGAGCATCCTAATGGATTTGATAAACTGATTTACAATTTACATACATAATTTCAAAAAGAAATACAACAATACTGTCTCGGGAATCTAACTTTAAGAGACCATGTTTGTCAATTTATAAGAAAATTGGATGGGAAGCATATATGCGACCCATAGAGGGCGTTCAAGCGTTACTGAACATAAAACCAGTGGAAGATGTGAGCCACAATCACATCTATCAATACATATCATTTACTGTTTTGATTTCATTTTATTATTTTATTATGTAACCTTTCTTTTAGTAACAGTGTTGTGGATTCAATTGTCAATTCCGCACTAACTAGGTGATGTCTTCTAAACCTCTATTTCTTTTTATTCAGACATTGAGGACAATATCTCAATTTTGTTGGAGGATAATTGACTAGATAGTTTTTTATTGTGTTTTTCATTTTGTAAAAAAAAAAAAATTATTTTTGTGTTGTTATTTTAACAAAAAATGTTTTTTATTATTTTTTCTTTATTGTTATTTTGTGTGTAAAAAAAATTAAAAAAACTATTTTGTGTTGATTTTCTTTTGTGTTTTTATTCAAAAAAACTACACACAAACTAACAATATTTTTTTTGACTAACCAAGTGGAATTGTTGTTCGGAGATGGTAGTGTAAGGAGTTTTCGCTCCTGAGACGCATCTCAATGTAATTCGTAACAAGTTATTTTTGTTTCTTTCTTTTTGAATCATTTAAATTTGTGAAATCTCTATAATATTGAATAAATTTGATCTTAATATGCTCATTTGACATGTATTATCAACAAACATGGAAACATATGATCATGAGTTGTAAGTGAAAATATTATAATATTTAGTTCTATAGTTTGTTGGGGGTAGCACCTAAACGCAGTGAAATTTATGTTTTTATTTTTTAAAAAAAAAAACTAACCAAGCTTTCACTTAGTAACCAAACATCTTACCCAGTAAGCAATGATTGTTCGCATAAAACGGTAGAGCATGAGTTTGTAAAAAACAAAGTGTGAATAAGTTCGATTTCATAACCTCTCTAACTCGAGCAATTAAGTATGTAAGGGTGTTTTAACACTTAGTGCCCTTAGGCCAACTAGTCCGAGAGTCACTAGCCCAAAGCTCGTTATATGGAATAAAGAGAAAGCTTAAGGAAATCAGACACTTCTTCTTTGTAACATCCCCGATCTGGGAGATGCTACCGGCATGGGATAGACCGTACTAACCCCATAAGCCTATGACTTTATAACTACAAACATATACAATTACTATTTTCTCTATTTGATTACATTATGTGTGGGACCGTAGTCCAAATTCAAGAACTTATCATACAAACTTAACATTTGAAACTGTAAACTTAATACACTTTTACGATGACTACCTCAAAATCAAAGAATAATACAAAACTTTTACTTGACTCTGACTAACTCAAACTGGACTCTTACTCATTGACTTGGACTGGTGGATTCCAAACCCTAGTGACTATATCAATATCCGTCCTCCCGAGCTCGTCCTCTGGGAATACTTACAAAAAGAGAAAACTAGAGTGGGGTTAGATCGTTATACGATCTAAGTGAGTGGACGGGAAAAAAAACTGATAAACTGATATAACAACTTTTGATTCTAAAATCAAAATTCCAAAAATATCTTTATAGTAGAACTCATTTCTAAAAACTTTGTCTGAATCTCTTTTAGAAAACTTAACCTTTTTGAAAACTGCTTCCTGAAAACTGTTTCTAAAATCTGGTTACTGAAAACTGTTTCCTGAAAATCTGATATCTGAAATTCCTTTTTTCTGAAAATCTGATGACTAAATGCTGGTCTGTATCTGAAAAACTTGACGCATGAGGGCGTTACATATCGCAGTCCCCCCATACGCCAATCTGGAGCCAGGAATGCAAAATTGTGACTTTGGGGCGTTACGTATCGCCGTCTCCCAAAACACGCCACTCATGTCCCTGAAACTGGTGGTCTTTGGCCGTTACGTATCGCCGTCCCCTAAGCCATTGAACTAGAGCAGGTAGTACTGATCCATGCTATTACCTTACCCTGAACTAGGGTCTAGGGGCGTTACATATCGCCGTCCCCTAGCCTTGAACTATGATCTGGGGGCGTTACGTATCGCAGTCCCCTCAGTCCTCTACATGTGCACATGTTTTCTTTCTTTCAATTCCAAGCTGCATCAAGTTACATACTGGGGTGGGTTTTTCCCCCATGCCCCGAAAGATCAAAAATCACAAGCCTTTAAAATTTTATTTTCTAAAACTTTTCTTAAAAAAAACATACTATCTCATAAATAACTGTGATCAAACAGGCTAACGTCCTAAATGAGTAAATAAGTCTCATATGAAAAATTTTATAATAAAAATCAGTTTAAAGGATAATGTCTACTCACTAATTGGAATCTGGCCGGTGGTAAATCGCTTCATCGATGGAAGGTGCAATTCCTGCAATGGTCTATAAATTGTAACTCGGTTAGGCTACAAATCACTAAAATGATTTTGGAATAAGGCTAAACTTTCCTAATTGAGGTCCGTGATATCGTCACTTATTTTATCATGCTTGGAATAAGATGAAATGTATGTGTACGAACTGATATGAGACTCTAAAGGTGGTCTCTAACACGCTGGGGTGGAACTGGATTGATTTAAAAACTATCTTGAGAATATTTTCATTGCGCATCGCTACGCACAACATCTTGCGTCGCGATGCAACTGTTGGACAATTATGACCCATAGCATCACTATTTGTACAGATCATGGTGTTGTTGTACAAATTAACTATGTGACAAAGGAGATTGCACTCTTATCATTTGTGATTAGATAACCTAGATATATAAATGATAGGAGGTCCCTGTGATTTGTTCCTGGATTGAGAATGATATGAGACAGTATCAGTCCACAAAGGATAAATCATTAAATATCCCTAGTCAGAGTATTATCGAGATTGGACATCGATGAATACGTAAAAGACTAGTATTACACTTGTGCGCGTTGTGAGGGCACAACGACATAGTTATCATATATTTGGGCATAAGATACTCATGCAAGTGTAATAGGAGGTTGTGTTTTACCGATGGTACGGGAAACAGCTTCGCTCTGGATAGACCCCATCGGAATTCCATTGGTAGTATAACTATGTGTCTATGGAAATCCGAAATCAGGGTAGGTGTATTTGGTCTTAACCTGAGACTTGCACCGCTAACACTTGCGACAATCAATATACTTTGGTTGCGGTCGTCCAGCGCTTTAACAGGTTCTGTGTACGCCAATGCTGGGTATATTGAGAATCGTAGTGTGTTGGGTGTGATGTCAATACAGAAGTGTCACTCCAGTCATATGGAGATGATGATCGCGCAGGGATACAGAACTGGTTCTCTAAAAAGGTTGCAACCGTCGGGATAATATGACTTGGTCATGATTATCCGATATTAAAGAGACTAATTGCTCGTTATCCGATATATGCTTCGTACGGGTCAGACACTGTACCAGCCCCAGGCCTTGCATGTGATCATCTGATACTGGACAGAAATACGCAATACTACGTAAACTACGCCTGATATAGATCATTTATTCCTGTAAGGATATTTCCGGAGAATTGGGAAGGCATGGCGCTTTGCTAGAGGCCAACCTTGTCTTGTAAATCGGTATAAACGTAGTACGAGGTACTTACGTGTTCGGATAGTCCAACGACCGAATTTACTGCCAACATATCTGGGGATCTCATGGGCCGCTTCCCAAAGATTCACCGATGACGTATGACTCGCACTTTAATTAATCTGGGATTAATAAGATGAGAGAGAAAATTAATCTGGGATTAATTGCGGAGATATTTTATCTGGGATAAAATATCATTTAAAGAGAGATAACGATTAATTTGGAATTAATCAGTTAAATTAATATATTCGATATATTAAACAAAATTAGATTTCGACGCGGAATTGAAATTAGATTTTAATTCGGGCGAACGAATTAATTTAGAATTAATTCGTTAGCGATGTGAATAGTGATTTCGCTAGGCGTAATCATTTAATTACGACGCAACGGAAAATTCGTTAATTTGGAATTATCGAACCCGAGCCCGAGATTATTTGCGAGCGCATTCACATTTCGAATTCGAGTGCGGCACGCAAGTCAAATCAAGTGTCAAATCGCTAGTGGCATCTAGCGTCACATCAAACGTCAAATCATGTCACTTTGAGTGATGTAACAATTGATTGGATTGATTGATTGATGTGGTTGTTGTGGGCATTAATGGCTTTGATTGTTTGAATTTTCAAAAGCCAAAATTTTGGTATATGTTTTAGAAATCAAATACCAAAATTAATTAACACATTTTCATCTCTCTCACTCTCCTTTCTTCTCTCATCTCACGCCCTTTAAGGGCTGTTCTTGTTCTGGTTTGCTGCGAAACCAGTGAAGGAAAAATGGGAAGCCAAGTGAGATTTTGTTGCAAAATCGAGAGTGCTAGCACACTCCGAGATCATGCGAAGGTGATAGGGAAGTCCACACATGAGCCGGGAATCGTTCGAAGAAGCTTGGAGCTTAAAAATCTTGAAGATGAAGGCCAAAACCAGTGAGCTGCATCTGCTCACTGCCGAGCAGTCCCAAGGCAGAAAATATGAATTTTTGTTGCCTCCAGCGTCGCTCAACCGATCGATGTGAGTATTCCGCGACTCCCTCGAATGTATTCACTCATGTGCATGCTTGTTTATTGATCTTGGGATGCTTAGAATATCCAACAATGGTATCAGGGCATGGTTAAAAGCATGAAAAATGTTTAGGGTTAAAATTTGGGTAAACTTGATTTTGAGCATGATTAATGAAATTGGATGAATTAGTATGCTTAAATGTGTTTTAATTGATAATTGATTGGATCAATTTGATTAAAAATTGTTTGGAACAAATTTGCCCAATTTTTTTGTGATGGCCGAATGTGGTGCCCTAAATGTTATCTTGGAATTTTTGATTTTTGATCATTGGATGTGTTGGAAATCATTCGGGAGTATGATTTAATGTCGATTGTGGAATTAATTGGATTGAAACCGAATCGGACGTAAAATCCCCAAATTGCCGAGAATGTAAGAGCATGTAATTTGGTTTGATTTTTTGTTAATTTGTGTTGGACACTAATTGATGTTAATGGCATGATTAATTAGTGCTAATTGATGTTTTAGAAATGTTAATTGGGTAATTAATTATGTAATGCACTTTAGGTAATTAAATTAAAAATTTGGAATTTGGCAATTTAATTTAATTGGGCTAATTTTGGAAATTGGGCTTGAAATGTTGTAAATGGGCTTATTGGGCTTTGTTGTACAAAGTTGGGTTAAGGAAAATTGGATTGGATCCAATTGGGCCCAAAACCGCATCCATAAAGCCCAAATGTGACTTAATGGACCTTTGAAGTTTAATTGGGCCTAATGGGCCAAAATTGATTTCTAGGCTTATGGGGTAACTCCCGGATTGGACTTTGGTTATCGGTTTGATCTAGGGGTGAGCAAAACCGGTTTCGGTTCGGTTCCGCACTAAGTGGAACCGGAACCTACCCAATTAAACAGGGTATCCTATTATTCGGTTCCAATCTAGTTCCGGTCCGGTTTCGAATTACCCTATTTTAAAATATTTTAATGAAAACTGCTTATAGGTTCATATTTAGTAAGTTTTTTTTCTTAAAAAAAAAATTAAAACTTTATAATTAATTGATTGTATTTTGTTGTGCAGTTTCTATTGTATTCTGTTGCTGTTGTGCAACTGTTAGCCTGAGGATTGTATTATGTTGCTGTATTCTGTTGCTGATTGTGCAACCATAGCTTGTTGTTGCTTCTGTTGTGCAGCTTATAGGTTCCAATCTATTGTGCAGTTTATATTGTATTATGTTGATGTTGTGCAGTTTATATTTATTTATTCTTTTATTTCCCAGAAAATGCATAATTTTAGCAGGAATTTACCTCAAAAAAAAAAATCGGTTCCAGTTCCATGGTCCGGTTCCGGTTCCGATCATTTTGGAACCGGAACCTACCCGAATAAAATCGGTTCCTTCATTTTTGGAATCGGAACCTACCCGATTACAACCGGTTCCGGTTCCAAACCTGGAAAACCGGTCTGTTATAGACCGGGTAGACCCGAAACCATTGCTCACCCCTAGTTTGATCCGAGTTGACCAAAAGTCCACGCCTCAAGAAATTAATTAAAAGCTCATTGGACTTTAATTAAACTGACGTTGGACGTTAATCGGGCTTTGAGACCCGTAACGATTAAATTTAGAATTTAAGTCGTAAAGGTTCGTTAATAAAGTGTAGTATTTAATTTGGAATTAAATAGTGAATTAGTATTAAATACAAATTGAATTGGATTTAATTGTGTAGTTTAATTTAATTCGAGAATTCGTACTTTGAGTACTTATTCGCAAAACGAGTTTGACTCGAGCAAAATCAAATCGTTGTTTGAACATTGGATGATCACTAATTATCAGATTAATTAATTTGATTAGATTGATTGATAACATGCTTGTGTGAATACATGGTTGCGATGCATGAATAATGTATATCGGATGGCTATTAGATGGGTGGGGCAATTTTATAAATTGTTGTAATAAATTTGATTTATTAATTGGACCTGCGTGTCCAGCCTTATTACCTACTTATTCTTTGTATTCTCTTCTCACCTATTCCCCTCAATGTAAATGAGGTTTCTTTAGAAGTGTAGTGTAACAGGTAGAAGTAATACATGTGCTAGCGGGAGAGAGAAAGAGAGAGATTTGATCTAGGATCAATGTGTAAAGTATCCATCTGAATATCATTATTATTTTATTTATACTCACTTTATTATGTATTTAGAATGCATGTTTAAGTGTGTATGATGATGAGACCTTAACAAAGATAATAAATTGGTTGCCAATTTGCACTCGAAAAACCCTCGCAAAATATTAAGCGTCTTTCCTTCCATTGAGTGATTCTCACTCAAGATCTGAAACTGGCATTGGCTTGTTGGCCAAAGTCAAGGCCTTCGTCCGTCGATGATGTGTTTGAATCACGAGAGCTTTATTCCATGTCAGTTTCTTGTCCAAGTTGTGGTTTGTTGGCCAAAGTCAAGACCACTTCTTGTCCATCGACATTGATTACGAAGCTTTCCATGGTCAATGGGTCGCGCTTAACTGGGATCACTAAGTTTGTTGTGCCAAAGCCAAGGCTTAGTTGATTCAGAGGAAAAAGGTTAGGTAATACATTGTATGTATTGGCATATATAAGATATATATTTCGGACTTGGATGTCCCCCTACCGGATCTAGGAATTGGATTGGATCCAATCGATCTTAGAGATCTACCTAGTTAATTATCATACATTTGTTGGCCAAAGTCAAGATTGTGTGATATTTAACGGGATCCTAGCCCGCTAGGAAACACGGTTTCCCGAGTACTCGACAGAGGGTTAGAGGCTCGCCGAAAAATAGTGGGAGGCAAGAATTGAATTTGCAATACTCGTTTAATTACTTGCTATACGCGCTCAAATCAAATATCATTCATCAAATAAATTAAATGTTAGTTGGACTAATATTTAAATGTTGTTTTAATAAATAGTTGGACTATATTCAAACTATTCATTTATAGTTGATTTTATAATTGGATTATAGTAATCAATATAATTGATTTTAATCTATTAAATTATAGTTGATTAAATTGTTGGACTATTGTAATCATTATAATAAATAGTACCGATATCGTTGATTAAATAGTTGGACTATTAGAATCAAGATATAATTGAAAGATTGACATTTAAAACATAATCCTAGGGAAAATGTATTTAAATGGTTTAATTTTCAAATTGGGAATAATTTCAGGATGGTCCTGGAAAAACTAATAAGTTACTTTATTTGATAAAATAACATATTAGGCCTAAGCCCGGAGTTAAGCAAATAGTCGAGCATAATCTTTGGAAGATTTATGTAATGATAACTTTAGTTCTTAATCCATTAAGCTTGTCGCAGTAGACTCCTTAATTTCTAAATCAGAACTAAGGATTAGATCCTTAAAGTATGATAATGAAATTGAAGGATCTTCATAAATCTATATTTAGATTTTAGAAGTACTAAAATTGCAATAAATAATTCTTGGAGAATTAATGACTATTCTCAAGGAGATAAAGTCAAAGTTTGCAATTAGGCAAGTAGCGCAAGGCGCACCTTACTTCGATATTCTAGAAGGCCATAGGCTTCTGGAGTGTTGAAAAGGGCAAATGCAATATCATTATAGTCTTCTGGGAAGATAAAAGACATATCCCAAAATGTCTGCTTAAATGTGGCAAACGGGATCGCGGAAGCGTGACTGCCGTTTGGACAAAGCAGACATGAAGGAATTGAAGACGAGCAAGGCTCTAACTTCAAATATGTTTGTCATAAATATATTCACTACTAGTATTAAAATTGGATTTTAGATGCTTAGTGTGATATATATTGATGTTCAGAATCTGTTATGAACAAGATACTGACTTCAATAGAGATTTATCTGCGAATTAGAAGCGAGACGAAAGTCGCTGTTTTAACCGTAGATACCTAAGTTTAGGAACTATCCTTTGGGTGTGTACCTAAATTTGAAAACTGTTATAATGTAACTAGTTTGACTAGATACATTATCTTTATATCAGTGTTTTACCCGCTGCGGGTGAACCTTTATATTCTAGAACCCTAAAGTGTTTTATTTTATAAAGATGATATTAAGATAAACACATTTGATGTGAATAACAGAATTTATATTTTGAATATAAATAAATCTCAAAAATATAACATGACAAACAAATAGCTCAAACTGATTTGATCAGAAGAAACTAATTGTGGCATTGTTGTCTGGGACATAATTAAACAAGAATCGTATATCCACACTTTCGGAGAGTGGGTACTAGGACTGATTTGATTCCAATCAAATAAAGTCTACGAATCTAGTTTATTGGGCAAAGTGCCTAAAACACTATTTACTTGGTAAAAGTGTAAATGCCACCAATCTGTTAGCCCTAGTTCATAGTGAAGCAAGTGGGCCCATGTCTAGCTAGGCTAGAGGTGGATATGAATATTTCGTGATCTTACGGATGTGGCATCGCGTTATGGTTATGTGTTTCTTTTGAAGAACACAAATCAGAAACTTTTAAGTTTTGACATGAAATAGACAAACAGACCGGCTAAAGTATTAAACCGTCACGGTATGATCGTAATGGAAAATACTTAGGCAATAAGTTTCTAATATACTTGAAAGAGTATAGTATTCTTTCAAATGAGGACTCCTCCCGGAACACGTCAAAGTGACGGTGTGTCCGAACAGAGTAACCGAATTTTGTTAGACATGATAAAGTTAATCATGAGTCGCTCTGAGCTACCATTTCTTTCAACGGATAAGCATTAACAGTGCAAGAACTTATTTTGAATAAGGTTCCATAATAATCTGTTTGACAGATATCATATTAGATATGAACGGGAAAAAAACCGGGTTTCTCATTCCTGAATATTTGGGTATGCTGGGCATATGTTTGGATGATACCAAACTAAAACCCAAATTGGATAAGTGCCAATTGTAGGTTATCCTAGGGATACCGTAAGTATAGTACTTATACAACTCACAAGAGAACAATTAGATTGTTGTTCGCCATGTGTTTTTCCTAAGAGGAATACCGATATGCAGTGGTAAGTTTGAGGATAGTAAAACTCGATGAAAATCAGAGTAATACTATTCCAGACACTGATTCCTAATGGAACACAAATAGTTTATCAAGGATGAAACTATACCAGTAATCTTCGAATACACAAGAACCGCGTTAGTCAGAAAGAGTCAGAAAACAACCTGGGGTATGGGTTTCTGATCTCACCTCATAAAGATGTCTATCTTGTTGAGGTATACCAACTGACTACGTATGAGGAAGTGATACAAGGTATCGACTCCCTATTATGACAAAGTGTCATGAATCCGAAATGGATTCCATGTATATCAACTATGTTTGGACACTAGTTGATGTACCATAAGGCATTGTGCCTATTGGTACTATATAAGTCTTCAAGGAAGACATACATGGATGGCAACATACCAACGTATAAAGCTAGGCTTTTAGCGGAAAGGTATCGTTATCAACATGTGTTGATTACGATTCAAACTTTATGAAATATGACAGCTTTACGGGAAAATCGCTTTCCTGAAAAGGAAACCTTTTGGAGGATGTTTACAACATCCTGACGGTTTTGTCGTACCAAAACTAGCAAACAAGGTTTGCAGGTTATTCGATCCATGTTTAGATTGAAGCAAGCATAGGTTCTTGGAATTATCGTTTTGATGTAATCATAATAGATTATGATTTGATTCAAAACAAAAATGATTCTTGTGTATATAAGGAGGTTAGTGGGAGCGCACTGACACTAAAATGTCCTAAGAATAATGATAATATACGTCATTTCTTGGAAATGATATTCCCATAATAAACAATCAGTGAAAGCTTGGCTTTTGAGAAAACTCTCCGAGAAATCATACATTGAAAAATGTACGTGACCTGGTGTCTCATACGCTTTGAGCATATGGAAACACAAACAGGCCAATCCAAGTGATAGTTACTGGATTGATGTTAAGAACATACTTAGTATCTTAGAGATCTAAGGATGTTGTCTTAATCTTTGGAGATGGAGAAC
The DNA here is from genome assembly GCA_019454045.1 of Zanthoxylum bungeanum. Lineage (NCBI taxonomy): Eukaryota > Viridiplantae > Streptophyta > Magnoliopsida > Sapindales > Rutaceae > Zanthoxylum > Zanthoxylum bungeanum. The sequence continues at coordinate 118,331 of SKCR01031853.1, forward strand.
TTGAAGTGACTGGGATCACTGTAGCAAGTTTCATAACCGATAAAAATGACTATAAGTCGCAAACGGTACTACAAAGTTTGAATAGTGGAACAGTAAGTTGGAAATCTTCCAAGCAAGATACTGTTACCGTATAAACAACAAACGCTGGTTATTGCTGCAGCTGAGGCAGCAATAGAAGCCATTTGGGTCGATAAACAAATCTAATTAGATTAGATATAGTTCTGTTAGAAGCTGAGCTAGGCGTCAGCACAGGCTAAAGAATTAATGGTCTCATTAACGATCCTAATACATACTTCGATATTCATCTGATTCGTTCTGATCATACATCAAGGCGATGTGATGATCGAATAAATCGCATCAGATGATAGTCATACAAATCCGCTGACGAAAGTCTTTTCTCAGCAGTTTGAGACAACCGTATATAGTTCGGGTGTAAGACACTCGAGTGACTGGCTATAGGCCAAGTGGGAGATTGTTGGACAATTATGACCCATAGCGTCACTATTTGTACAGATCATGGTGTTTTTGTACAAATTAACTATGTGACAAAGGAGATTGTACTCTTATCATTTGTGATTAGATCACCTAGATATATAAATGATAGGAGGTCCCTGTGATTTGTTCCTGGATTGAGAATGATATGAGACAGTATCAGTCCACGAAGGATAAATCATTAAATATCCCTAGTCAGAGTATTATCGAGATTGGACATCGATGAATACGTAAAAGACTAGTATTACACTTGTGCACGTTGTGAGGGCACAACGACATAGTTCTCATATATTTGGGTATAGGATACTCATGCAAGTGTAATAGGAGGTTGTGTTTTACCGATGGTACGAGAAACAGCTTCGCTCTGGATAGACCCCATCAGAATTCCATTGGTAGTATGACTATGTGTCTATGGAAATCTGAAATCAGGGTAGATGTATTTGGTCTTAACCTGAGACTTGCACCGCTAACACTTGCGACAATCAATATACTTTGGTTGCGGTCGTCCAACACTTTAACAGGTTCTGTGTACGCTAATGCTGGATATATTGAGAATCGTAGTGTGTTGGGTGTGATGTCAATACGGAAGTGTCACTCAAGTCATATGGAGATGATGATCGCGCAGGGATACAGAACTGGTTCTCTAAAAAGGTTGCAACCGTCGGGATAATATGACTTGGTCATGATTATCCGATATTAAAGAGACTAATTGCTCGTTATCCGATATATGCTTCGTACGGGGCAGACACTGTACAAGCCTCAGGCCTTGCATGTGATCATCTGATACTGGACAGAAATACGCAATACTACGTAAACTACGCCTGATATAGATCTTTTATTCCTGTAAGGATATTTCCGGAGAATTGGGAAGGCATGGCGCTTTGCTAGAGGCCAACCTTGTCTTGTAAATCGGTATAAACGTAGTACGAGGTACTTACGTGTTTGGATAGTCCGACGACCAAATTTACTGCCAACATATCCGAGTATCTCATGGGCCGCTTCCCAAAGATTCATCGATGACGTATGACTCGCACTTTAATTAATCTGGGATTAATAAGATGAGAGAGAAAATTAATCTGGGATTAATTGCGGAGATATTTTATCTGAGATAAAATATCATTTAAAGAGAGATAACGATTAAATTGGAATTAATCGGTTAAATTAATATATTCGATATATTAAACGAAATTAGATTTCGACGCGGAATTGAAATTAGATTTTAATTCGGGCGGACGAATTAATTTAGAATTAATTCGTTAGCGACGTGAATAGTGATTTTGCTAGGCGTAATCATTTAATTACGACGCAACGAAAAATTTGTTAATTTGGAATTATCGAACCGGAGCTCGAGATTATTTGCGAGCGCATTCGCATTTCGAATTTGAGTGCGGCACGCAAGTCAAATCAAGCGTCAAATCGCTAGTCGCATCTAACGTCACATCAAGCGTCAAATCATGTCACTTTGAGTGATGTGACAATTGATTGGATTGATTGATTGATGTGGTTGTTGTGGGCATTAATGGCTTTGATTGTTTGACTTTTCAAAAGCCAAAATTTTGGTATATGTTTTAGAAATCAAATACCAAAATTAATTAACACATTTCCATCTCTCTCACTCTCCTTTCTTCTCTCATCTCACGCCCTTTAAGGGTTGTTCTTATTCTGGTTTGCTGCGAAACCAGTAAAGGAAAAAAGGAAGCCAAGTGTGATTTTGTTGCAAAATCGAGAGTGCTAGCACACTCCGGGATCATGCGAAGGTGATAGGGAAGTCCACCCATGAGCCGGGAATCGTTCGACGAAGCTTGGAGCTCAAAAATCTTGAAGATGAAGGCCGAAACCAGTGAGCTGCATCTGCTCACTGCCGAGCAGTCCCAGGGCAGAAAATATGAATTTTTGTTGCCTCCATCATCGCTCAACCGATCGATGTGAGTATTCCACGACTCCCTCGAATGTATCCACTCATGTTCATGCTTGTTCATTGATCATGGGATGCTTAGAATCTCCAACAGCAACCATTCCAGAATCGGCCCTAAATTTTCTTCTACGCGTTGCAACACGAAACCCTTTTGTGTCGCGATGCGAACCTGATTTCCAAGTTTCTGCCTTTCTTCCCTCAAGTCTAATTCTTTCCAAATGCATCTTCAAACTTTTATAAATTTTTTTTTATATTGTATCAACCATTCCATTTGGCCTCAAATAATATCCACAACACTACAAATACCTCACTCAACTTCAACTTATCACCATTCTATTATCTTCACCTAATTTACCGAAAATTGAATAAGTTGGGGTTTATTTTTCCAATCACCATTCCATTAACACAAAATCATTCATTCATCCTCACTTCCAAGTCAATGAACTCATTATAATCATCAAAACTTAAAAAAAAAAAAAACTCAAAAGATATAAATTTGGGTCAAGTTGTCTTACCTCTTCTTTGCTTGATTTTGTCCATCTATCAAGTCTTCCTTGCTTCATCATCTCTCTCTTTTTCTCTTTTCTTTCTCTTCTTCACTTTTTCTTCTTTTATTTTCTTCCCTTCTTCTTCTTATTCTTCCTCTCTCTTTTACGTTTTTTTTTCTCATTTTTTTGTCCTCAAATTCTGAATTTATGAATAGTGCACCTTTTTTTATAGTTAGCCATAAAAAAGTAGAAGAGTGTAGAAATTTATAGAATTTACTAGAATGCCCTCGGGTACTATTCATCCAAATTTTTGATCTGCGTTTTCGACTTAATTCTGGTCAGAATTTGGAAAAGTGTTCAATGCAGAAATTGTAGGTCTCGATCTCAGCATTCCGACGATATAAAATTTGTAATAATCAGAGTTCGTATGAAAAATTACGGCCCAATTACTATGGGCTGTCCGGAGTGGAATATTGTAAAGTTTCTCATCGAAGTTTTGAAGAATTTACCGTTATCCATAAGGTCGTTCCATGAATGTATATATGCTCGGACATAATTTTATATTACTTATACTCATCCCGCGATGTAATAGTATTACATTCAACAGTAGTAGAAACCACCGGTCGTTACAAATTTTCCCCCCTTAAATAGGATTCATCCTCGAATCCTCTTTATGTTGGGGTTGGTGCTCAGAGCGCCAATCCGGACCGTATTTATGTCTGATTCATGAATACGATAATCTCATTTTTTTCATAATATTACTTTCTTAGTGGTTACACCTCTTGTTTTTATATAAGTATTCGATCTAATTACTATTAGATTGAAACTAAATCTGATTTAGTGATATGTATATATTAGACAAAGACCCGATAATATATAATGTAGTGCGTAGTTACAAAGTAGTTTGTAATTGACATTGGGAAGTGCCACTGCTAGAAATATATTATCAAATAAAGTTCCTAATCAAGATTTACTAACACGGGTCAGTTAGTTAAATCCGATGAGACCAGTACATGTCTTATATCGACACTTGGTCCAATGGTTTATCTTAATGAACCATAAGTCTTGGGAGACTCGTATAGACGTGTAGGTGTTTATAGTGGATAAACATTGAAATACTCAATGAAGATTCTTAATGGATGGTACACCAACATCAATAAGAATCTTCCCGAGTTGAGTAGCATAGTGGTCATTCGACTTGAGATACCACTAGGGATGTATGAGATATACTCTACACTTAGATATCAGTCACGTCACCGATCTATTTAGATCAGACATCTGCCTGTTCATTGGGTGTGGACCGATCCTCAGAATATCCTATGTGTATCAAGATAAGATCCGTCAGTTCTGTTTACAGAGCATAGGTAGTCCAAATGTGATTAGAAATCTGTTAAATCTATGGCCATAGTATACTTCGGAAGTAAGTTCCGAATTTTATTTAGAGATTGCTAATAGATACGTCGACGTGATTATACCTATAGAGATTTGACATTTTTATCTATATCTCTTGGATAACCGGATACCTGTGACGGAGGGATTATACGTATGCAATTACCTCCACTTGTATGATTCAGCGAGTTTATCCGTGGTCGTCATAATTTACGGGTGGGTAATTATGGACATGAAATTGGATTTCGTGACAGATATGCCTGAATCTAGAGAGTCTCACTAATGAAATAAACTCGTAGAGCACTAGGGCGTCTATTATAAATAATGGTGATTATTTATTGATCATTTAACTGTTAAACGAAAGATACATGCATTAGGGGCCGAACCGTCATTTCCTAATTAGTATGTATTTGTGTTTAATATTTGATATTATTAAATACACATTAATTAATTATCAAATTATGATATTTGACATATATCATTAATATATGTATTTGAGATATTTAAAGTAAATATAATACATATATTTGAAATATTTATATTTAATTAATTATTTAATTATTAAATAATTAAAGTAATTAAAATATAAATATCTTACCAAATGATAGAGTTAGGAAATGATTAGAGTGTATATTGTTGACTTATACATTAAAGGAAAAAGTTGTCAAAATGGTTTTGACTACTTGGATATTTATTTTAATAAGTTAAAATTGAAAATATCCTTATTCCTTTTTTCTTAATAATTTCGGCCATGACCTAATTGAATATAAGTGTTATATTTTTTAAGTTGCTTTTGTTGACTTGTTGAATTTTCATTAAAATTGTAATGATCAAATTGTAAGTTGATCAAAGTAAGCTTTAAATGAAACAAAAATTAAATATCTAGATATTTTCTACTTGCTAAATTCGGCCAAGGGCTTTTTGGGTGAGTATATATTCTTTTGTTTCATTTTCATTAGGTTAAGGGTTCATAAGTCACAAAATAAACACAAAAGTAGTTGGGAGAAAAGATTGAAGAAAATAAGAAAAGCTTGGAAATCTTTTGTATTTGTAAGTTTTCTTTTAAATCTTCCAACATAGAAAATATTTCTAACATGATTAGCTTCAACTTGTGATGCTTTGATGTTGTCTCTTTACTTATATTTTGTGTTTTAATTGATCATGAGCTTGAATGAAAGATGTATGCATGTATGGTTTCCAAGTGAGCTTGAATGGTTTCATAAGCTCTCTTTTGATTATTTGATAATCAAGTTGCCATTCTAGAGTTGGTGAGCCACTCCTTGGTGACCTAGAATTGTTCTAGAGTTATTTCAAAATGGTGAGACTTGTTTAGTGTGGTAAAGAATGAATTAAAGTGATGGATTTAATAGATTTGGTAAGATTTGTCAATTTGAATAAATTGTAAAATTAGGGTTCTTAACCCTTTCCAAATTTTGGGATTTTCATATATGTGATGTATTATGATGTGTATATGACGCATACAAATTTTTGGGTTGATTGGATTTGATCTTGACATGTTTTGAACATAAAATGACCAAAATGCAAATAACCGAAACTTTGGGGTGTGTTCGACAATTTGACTAAAATTGGGGATTTTGTTTCAATCTGATTTTGACATGTTGGACATGTTGGAAATCATTTTAGGAATAATTTAGAATCATCCAAAATTGTATTTGACAATTTTTGGACTAAAATGATCAATTTGCAAAGTTTGGGAGCAATTCGGTAATTACCAAGAAATTTGATTTCTTGTGTAATTTTTCAGAATTTGATAATTGGATAATTAAATAAATAAGTTTATTGAATTGATCCAAGAAAAATTTTGAAATTGGAAAATTTTGATTTTCCGCGATTCCACTGCGTTATCGGATTTTCACCATAAAACCCCTACAAAATGGTATCAGAGCAAGTCTGATTCTGGACACCCTGATATGATTATGCCTTTTAAATTCAATGTTTAATTTAATCTTTACTTTATGCATGTATTTTTTTATTTAATGTGATTAAATAAAGTAAAAAGTATCTTTTGCGGAAAATTCCTAATTAATAAGGTTTTAAAGTAACTAGTATAGAGATACTTGTTTCTTGGTTCGCCTTGTCAATACGGTTTATAGATACTTTTCTGTGACTACATCTGAGACCGTGCCAAAGCTGTGAGGGTGTGGCCGATAGAAATTTATTTATGTCGGATGTATATCAGATACTAGATAAATTCAAGCGAAAGCGGAATCCTGAACGTGCCAAAGCTGTCAGGGTTACGCAAGTAGCTTGAGTTTATCATTGACGAGTTTAACCTTGATACGCCTCCTGTGAACGTGCCAAAGCTGTCACAAAGAGAAACGGTCAGAACCAAAACATGAGTCACAATGAGTGTGATTGACAATGAGTTGTCTACCTGTGAATATACGTAGGCGAAACCGTGCCAAAGCTGTGAGTCGAAATATATTCATGGGGTATACTTCCCATTATGGAATTTGATTTAATTATTGAATTCTCATTTTCGCTGAGGATTACGAAATTACGTAAAAATAGTGGGAGGCACTGCTAAGTTTAAAATATTCCATAACTTAAGCAGTGTATAATATTATGAAAATTGCCGCCTGTTTTTTTTCCTTATTCTTTTGTAGATATAATTAAATTTTTAATTCACTGCTTACATATTTTAATATGTTGTTTCTGACTTGACTTATGGTTGCACTTTTCTGGAATAGGTTCTAGATACTATTAGACTAGGATATTGTTAGATTAGTCTAAACCATCAGGAACTATTGTTCTGATTTTCTTGAAAAATCAAGATGGTTAGTGACTTAGTTACTAAGTCATGATAGATAATCTAGATAGATATCTGTTTTAGGATATTATTCTGTAGAGAGAATAGTTTCTTGTGCAGTAAGAATTGACACGAATAAGTTCATGTCTCGAGATTCTTGACTGGCATTAAGAAAACCCCATTAGGTATTTGTTTATCTGATAATGACGTTTCTTAGCTTTAGTTACCTTTTGAGGTAATGTGTCTGACACAGTTTGCTAATCAGTTATTTGTAAACTGTTGTGAATAATTGAAAGCAAATTATAAAGCTATAGAAAGGAGATACCTATAGTTGTGTATAGAAAATATCGATTCTCACAATACAACAACTATAGGTATTGGATACCGGATCTCCCGTCTAGTTATTTAAAATATTATTTAATGATTGTTTTGATATTTGATATCAGAACTTGCAACTATTGGATAGTTACTTGTTCTTTATAAACAATTGTTATATATTTTAATACAACTAGTAGTGTCATTAACGTAGAGATAAATATTAAGAAAATATTTGGTAAAGTAAATAATTTAGAACAGTGCTTTATGAGATTTCATCACTTAAGCATTATATGCTTATTCCGTATGGTAAAGGATGGTCTGATATGAGATCACACCACATATCCTTATCCATTTAATGAATATTGTATTCGGGAATGTGATTAAATATCATTTAACCAATGATTGTCATTGGAGTATAAGATTTATTTAACTGATACATTGGATGTATGTAGTTTAATAAATAATAATTACTTAAGGTAGTTTTCTTTATTTCGTAACTTAGTTGATGAATTGTCATAACTTAGTTACGTGTTTCTGAAAGAACACATATTGAACGTCATGAATTTATGGCAATTAGTTCTAAGATTATTGAGTCAATATGATTCTTACTCAAAATAATTCTTCCACGATTTCATCTTGATGGAATTGGTCAGTGGGAGTAATCGAATCTAATATGATTGATTCGTTTGATATTGATTGTTGCCGAATTAGTTTCAATACTCTTGGGGATATGCTCCAGTAACACCAATTCATCATTTTAATTAATGTTCCATTAGTTTCTACAGTTGTTTATATGATATGCATAGGTAGAAAATATGAATCTTGAAAAGTTTGAGATTTGAATATTTCTTTTGTATAATTGTTATATAATTGAAAGGTCTTGCACCTTAGAGGTACAAGTAAAAGTTTATCATTTATTCTATTTGATAGAATATTGTATTCTATTTGATAGAATATCTTTCCTACAATCATAAGTAATAAAATTATTTTATTACTTGGTGTGTAACATCGGATGTTAACCATTGTAGAAAAGACTTGACTTACTGAAGTCAAATGTGAGAATGATAAACTATAATTGGAACTACGTAATTAATAAGATGAAACGACCCTTAAACATCTTTCGTATGAGTCCAATATGATATTAGAATCATTTACGAGTATTTGATACTTAATGGTTCTTTTATTTTCTTATCGAAGAAAATTATCATATAACTTATAGTGGGAGCGATATTTGATATCGATTTCGGAAATTACCATTGAACCATAGATCTAAGATTATTTTGTTGGGTTTCTATTAGGTCCCAAGGATCAATTCAAGTAATGAAACACATGTGAATACTCGTAAAATCATGGCGGAATCATACTTACAACGATCGGCTTTTGCGACGCGAGGAACAATAAAATCTCCAAGCTTTCCTCCAAGGTGGCTCACGGCAGTGGGCTGATTTTCTGCTCCAAAAATTCGGTCAACTCCTCCATATGGATTCTCCAAGCTCCAAGCTTTATTTGATGATTCCATGCTCATGAAATTAGTTCTGTATCACCTTAGGATGACTCTTCATGTGCTAGCATTGGAAAACTTGCCATAAATTTTCCATTTCTTCTCCTTCAAGTTTCGGCATTAGCAGATTTTGAAGAGGAAAACAGCCCCTTGGGCGTGAGAGAGAATAGAAGAGAGGGGAGAAAATGAGTTAGGTTAATTGATTTCCAAAATCAATTAAAACATATACCATATTTTGAATTTCCAAAAGTAAAAAAGGTACAAGCATTAAAGCTTTCCAACTACCACCATCAATCACAAGTGACATGTTGTCACATCACTCAAAGTGACTAGACATCACATCAATCGATTGACTAGTGATTTGACGCTAGATATGACTTGTGGGCCGCACTTAAATTTGCAATGCGAGTGCACCCGCAAGCACTCCCCGGCTCGGGTTCGCTAATTCCAAATTAACGAATTTTCCGTTGCGACGAAATTAAATCTAATTTAATTAAATAAGTTTGCCTAGCAAAATTACTATTCACGTCGCTTGCGAATTAATTCTAAATTAACTCGTTTGCCCGAATTAAAATCTAATTTTAATTCCACGTCGAAATCCAATTTCGTATAATATATCGAATATATTATTTTATCGATTAATTCCAAATTAATCGTATTCTCTCTTATAATTAATATTTTATCCCAGATAAAATATTTCCGTAATTAATCCTAGATTAATTTTCTCTCTCTAATTAATTAATCCCAGATTAATAAAGTTCGAGTCATACGTCATCGTTGAATCTTCGGGAAGCGACCCATGAGATCCCCGGATATGTTGGCAGTAAATACGGTCGTTGGACTATCCGAACACGAACATACCTAATACTACGTTTTTACCAATTCTCCAGAAATATTCTTACTGGAATATGTGATCTATATCAGGCGTAGTATACGTAGTATTGCGTATTTCGATCCAGTATCGGATGTCACGTGCAAGGCCTGGGGCTGGAAATGTGTCTGCCCCGTACGAAGCACATATCAGGTCTCTGGTAACTAGTCTCTATAATCGGATAAACATGACCTAGTCATAATATCCCGATAGCTGCAGCATATAAGAGAACCAGTTCCGTATCCTACGTGATCATCATCTCCACTATGACTGGAGTGATACTTCCATCTCGACATCACACCCAATACACTACGATTCTCAATATACCCAGAAGAGGCGTACACAGAACCTGTTAAAGCCCTGGACGACCTAAACCAAAGCATATTGATTGTCGCAAGTATTAGCGGTGCAAGTCTCAGGTTAAGACCAAATACACCTACCCTGATTCGGACTTCCATAGACACATAGTCATACTACCAATGGAATTCCGAGGGGTCTATCCAGAGCGAAGCTGTTTCCGTACCATCGGTAAACACAACCTCATATTACACTTGCATGAGTATCCTATACCCAAATTTATTAGAACTATGCCGTTATGCTCCCACAACGCGCACAAGTGTAATACTAGTCTATTCCGCATTATCGATGTCCAGTCTCGATAATACTACGACTAGGGATATTTAATGATTAAACCCTCATGGATTGATATTGTCTATTATCTTATCAATCCGGAACTAATCATATGGACCTTCTATCATTTATACATCTTGGTAATCTAATTACAAATGATAGAAGAGCAATTTCCTTTGTCACATAGTTAATTTGAACAACAACACCATAATCTGTACAAATAGTGATGCTATGGGTCATAACTGTCCAACATGTTCATAGCTTACTACGATCAAGTTTTGAACTTGATTAAGCTTTCGTTATTAATAGTTCAAAAATTATGCTAATGGTTCGCGCAGTAAAAGCAATGTGAGCTAACTAAAGGTTTGACCTTCACAGTATGACAATGAGAAAGGTTATACTCACCAATCTATTGTAGATTCTGAGAAAACTTGTCTCTAGTTGCATAGATTGAATAATTTAAGATCTGTTGGTTAATGTTGATTTTAAATTGTGTATTTTAGCTAAGGAATACAAAGTGGCATTTCATGAATGGCTTCTTCTGATAGGAGATCAGTTGTGATTTCTTTGTTTGAAGAGTACATTCTGGAATGGCCCTAGAGTTTGTGTTCTGCTGAGATTGTAGTTTGGTATACTAGCTTATAGAGCCTATTGTAGACTCGGGTGAGCTTTCCGGAAATCTGTGTTCTCTGTATTTGATATCAGTCAAATTGTCTGATTTTATCAAAGTATAGAAAATACATATATGATAAAAGAGTCAGTGGGAGCGTACAAATTTCTTTCTAGTATTATATATCCTAACGACATTATCATTATTATGGTAATAATGAGATGTTTATGAAGTAAAATGTTTACTTAAGTCTTCTTTACTTTGTGAAAGCAGTGAGAGTAGTCTTTGTTATATATGATATAAAGTTTTATATAAGATATAAATCTAAGAGACTTGTGAGATACTCCTATCATTTGTGCATTAGATATGATCTAATAAAGGATACAAAAAGACTATCTGTATGACAGTTAGTATAATTTTTGACAGTTAGTATGTGTTTTATATATAGTATTCATATTTCGTAAAGGATGATTCCTTTTTCGAAAGAGATATTGATTAGAATGTCTAATCAATCTTATGTATCATATGATGATGACAGAATGAATACTTTATTATGTACGATTAAAGATATCGATTTAATCGTAATTGTTACGAGTTATTTTGTTACCCAATAGACCATAAGATGGATCTTGAAACACGTTCTTTGTGATTTTTGAGATATTAAAAACGAGTTTCTAATTCATGGAGCATACGGTCTGCAATCATTTAGGTCATATTAGTTTTGAGACTAATTATGATGTTAAAGAGTCTACGTCATAAAGAGTCAGAAAAGATGCAGTGAGAGTGTCACAGAGGATTCTACTTTGTGAGTGGAATTAGATGCAACTTATGAAGTATTGACTTATGAAGTTGCATAGTGACCTTATAAATTAGAAGTTTTCACATTGGTATTGTTCTTGCGGTTGTCTACATATTATTTAGGATTTGATCCACAAATACTTGGACAACTCAGTGTTGGACAATTATGACCCATAGCATCACTATTTGTACAGATCATCGTGTTGTTGTACAAATTAACTATGTGACAGAGGAGATTGCACTCTTATCATTTGTGATTAGATCACCTAGAAGTATAAATGATAAGAGGTCCATATGATTTGTTCTTGGATTGAGAATGATATGAGACAGTATCAATCCACGAAGGATAAATCATTAAATATCCTTAGTCAGAGTATTATCGAGATTGGACATCGATAAATACGTAAAAGACTAGTATTACACTTGTGCGCGTTGTGAGGGCACAACGACATAGTTCTCATATATTTGGGTATAGGATACTCATGCAAGTGTAATAGGAGGTTGTGTTTTACCGATGGTACAGGAAACAGCTTCGCTCTGGATAGACCCCCTCGGAATTCCATTGGTAGTATGACTATGTGTCTATGGAAGTACGAAATCAAGGTAAGTGTATTTGGTCTTAACCTGAGACTTGCACCGCTAATACTTGCGACAATCAATATACTTTGGTTGCGGTCGTCCAGGGCTTTAACAGGTTCTGTGTACGCCTATGCTGGGTATATTGAGAATCGTTGTGTGTTGGGTGTGATGTCAAGACGGAAGTATCACTCCAGTCATATGGAGATGATGGTCATGTAGGATACGGTACTAGTACTCTTATGTACTGCAGTCATCGGGATAAAATGACAAGGTCGGGTTTTTCCGATTATAGAGACTAGTTACCAGACATCCGACATGTGCTTCGTACGGGGCAGACACAATTCCAGCCCCAGGCCTAGCACGTGATCATCCGATATTGGACAAAATACGCAATACTACGTATACTACGCCTGATATAGTCCTTTATTCCTGTAAGGATATTTCTGGAGAATTGGGTAGGCATGGCGCTTTGCTAGAAGCCAACATTGTCTTGTAAATCGGTATAAACGTAGTACGAGGTACTTACGTGTTCGGATAGTCCGACGACCGAATTTACTGCCAACATATCCAGGGATCTCATGGGTCGCTTCCCGAAGATTCACCGATGACGTATGACTCGCACTTTAAATTAATCTGGGATTAATTAGAAGAGAGAGAAAATTAATCTAGGATTAATTGCGGAGATATTTTATCTGGGATAAAATATCATTTAAAGAGAGATAACGATTAATTTGGAATTAATCGATTAATTATATATTTGATATATTAAATTAAATTGGATTTCGACACGAAATTAAAATTAGATTTTAATTCGGGCGAACGAATTAATTTAGAATTAATTTGTTAGCGACATGAATAGTAATTACGCTAGGCATGATTATTTAATTAAATTAGATTTAATTACGACGCAACGGAAAATTCGTTAATTTGGAATTAGCGAACCCGAGCCCGAGATTATTTGCGAGCTCATTCGCATTTCGAATTCGAGTGTGGCACGCAAGTCAAATCAAGCGTCAAATCGCTAGTCGCATCTATCTTCACATCATTCATCAATCAAGTGATGGATGTCTTTCACTTTGAGTGATTGACGCCAGTCACTATTCACTGAGTGATGGATTGATGAAGTGATGTGTGTGGTTGGTGCCATTAAGGCTTGACTTTTTGAAAGTTAAATTCATGGTAAATGAATTTGAAATTCACATTTGGGTATTTGATACACAAATTTGAAGCCAACAACACACAACTCTCTCTTTCTCTCATCTCTCTCTTTCGCCCAACATGGGGAATTTCTTCACTGGTTTGGCAGCTCACTGTCGTGAGCCAAGAGGAAATGGGAAGCAAGTGTGGTGATTTTTGTGGCAAAAATCACAAGAGCTAGCACTCCGAGAGACATGTGAAGGTGATAGGGAAGTCCACCCATGAGTCGGGAATCATTCGACGAAGCTTGGCGCTTGACGAAGGACCAAAGCCGAGCCAAGAACAGTGGGCTGTTTCAGTCACTGCCGAGAGCATGCAGTGGGTAGAAAGATTTTTTTTGGTCATTGTCGCATCGCTCAACCGATCGATGTGAGTATTCCGCAACTTCGTTGATTTGTATTTGCACTTGTTTCATGCTTGTTTATGATCTTGGGACCTTAGCAAACACCAACAGTGGTATCAGAGCAAGGTTAAGCATTAAATATGACTTAGGGTTAAAATTTAGGTAAAATGTTTTCAAGCATGATTTGGTTGAATTGGATGATTGAGTATGCTTAAAACATGTTGAATTGAAGTTTGATTGGATCAATTTCATGAAATTGTGATTGGATCATTTTTTCCCCAAAATCTTAGCTTGGGCGAGAATGATGCCCTATTTTAATTTCGTGGATTTTGATTTTTTGATTCATTGGATGAGTTAGAATCATGTTGGGGATGATGATTTAATGTTTAATTTGATTCATTTGGATTGGATTTGAAATTGGATATAAATTTCCCCTTGGCCGAGATATATATAAAGCATGATTGGGTTTGATTTTTGTTAAATTGTGTTGGACATAATTTAATAATGATAAGCATGATTAATTGTACAAATTTGGTGTTTTGGAAATATTGATTTGGGTAATTAATAATGCTATACACTTTAGTTTAATTAAATGTGAAATTGGATTTTGTAATTTAATTAAATTGGGCCAAATTTTGGAAATTGGACTTTGAATGTTGTAATTGGGCTAATTGGGCTTGGTTGTACCAAGTTAGGTTTAGGCCAAATGGATTGGATCCAATTGGGCCCAAAACCGCTTCCATAAAGCCCAAATGCGACTAATGGACCTTTAAAGTTTAATTGAGCCTAATGGGCCAAAATTGATTTATGGGCTTATGGGGTAATTCCCGGATTGGATTTTGGTTATTCGGTTTGACCCGAGTTGACCAAAAGTCCACGCCTTAAGAAATTAATTAAAAGCCCATTGGACTTTAATTAAATTGACGTTGGACGTTAATCGGGTTTTGAGACCCGTAACGATTAAATTCGGAATTTAAGTAGTAAAAGTTCATTAATAAAGTGTAGTATTTAATTTGGAATTAAATAGCGAATTAGTATTAAATACAAATTGAATTGGATTTAATTATGTAGTTTAATTTAATTCGAGAATTCGTACTTTAAGTACTTATTCGCAAAACGAGTTTGACTCGAGCAAAATCAAATCGTTGTTTGAACATTGGATGGTCACTAAATATCAGATTAATTAATTTGATTAGATTGATTGATAACATGCTTGTGTGAATATATGGTTGCGATGCATGAATAATGTATATCAGATGGATATTATATGGGTGGGGCAATTTTAAAAATTGTTCTAATAAATTTGATTTATTAATTGGACCTGCGTGTCCAGCCTTATTACCTCCTTATTCTTTGTATTCTCTTCTCACCTATTCCCCTCAATGTAAATGAGGTTTCTTTAGAAGTGTAGTGTAATGGGTAGAAGTAAATACATGTGCAAGTTGGAGAGAGAAAGTGAGAGATTTGATATAGGATCATTGTGTAAAGTATCCATCTGCATATCATTATTATTTATTTATACGCGCTTTATTATGTGTTTAGAATGCATGTTTAAGGGTGTATGATGATGAGACCCTAACAAAGATAATAAATTGGTTGCCAATTTGCTCTCGAAAAACCCTCACAAAATATTAAGCGTATTTCCTTCCATTGAGTGATTCTCACTCAAGATCCGAGACTGGCATTGGCTTGTTGGCCAAAGTCAAGGCCTTTGTCCGTCGAGGATGTGTTTGAATCACGAGAGCTTTGTTCCATATTGGTGTCTTGTCCAAGTTGTGGTTTGTTGGCCAAAGTCAATACCACTTCTTGTCCATCAACATTGATTACGAAGCTTTCCATGGTCAATGGGTCAAGCTTGACTGGGATCACTAAGTTTGTTATGCCAAAGCCAAGGCTTAGTTGATTCAGAGGAAAAAGGTTAGGTAATACATTGGATGTATTGGCATATATAAGATATATGTTTCAGACTTGGATGTCCCCCTACTGGATCTAGGAATTGGATTGGATCCAATTGATCTTAGAGATCTACCTAGTTAATTATCATACAATTTGTTGGCCAAAGTCAAGATTGTGTGATATTTAACGAGATCCAAGCCCGCTAGGAAACACGATTTCCCGAGTACTCGACAGAGGGTTAGAGGCTCGCCGAAAAATAGTGGGAGGCAAGAATTGAATTTGCAATATTCGTTTAATTACTTGCCATATGCGCTCATTCAAATATCATTCGTCATACATATTAAATGTTAGTTGGACTAATATTTAATCGTTGTTTTAATTAATAGTTGGACTATATTCAAACTATTCATTTATAGTTGATTTTATAATTGAATTATAGTAATCAATATAACTGATTTTAATCTATTAAATTATAGTTGATTAAATAGTTGGACTATTGTAATCATTATAATAAATAGTACCTAAATCGTTGATTAAATAGTTGGACTATTAGAATCAAGATTAAAATTGAAAGATTGACATTTAAAGCATAATCCTAGGGAAAATGTATTTAAATGGTTTAATTTTCAAATTGGGAATAATTTCAGGATGGTCCTGGAAAAATAATAAGTTACTTTATTTGATAAAAATAACATATTAAGCCTAAGCCCAGAGTTAAGCAAACAGTAGAGCATGATATTTGGAATATTCATGTAATGATAACTTAAATGCTTAATCCATTAAGCTTGTCGCAGTAGACTCCTTAATTTCTGAATCAGAACTAAGGATTAGATCCTTAAAGTATGATAATGAAATTGAAGGATCTTCATAAATCTATACTTAGGTTTTAGAAGTACTAAGTTGCAATAAATAACTCTTGGAGAGTTAATGACTATTCTCAAGGAGATAAAGTCAAAGTTTGCAATAAGGCAAGTAGCGCAAGGCGCACCTTACTTCGATATTCTAGAAGGCCAAGGCTTGGCCAAAGGCTTATGGAGTGTTGAAACTAGCAAAGGCAAAATCATTATAATCTTCTGGGAAGATAAAGGACATATCCCAAAATATCTGCCTAAATTGTGGCAAACGAGATCGCGAAAGCGTGACTGCCGTTTGGACAAAGCAGACATGAAGGAATTGAAGAAGAGCAGGGCTCTGACTTCAAATATATTTGTCATAAATATGTTCACTACTAGTATTAAAATTGAATTTTAAATACTTAGTGTGGTACATAAATATATACTGATGTTCAGAATCTGCTATGAGCAGGATACTGACTTCAGATGAGATTATTCTGCGAATTGAAAACGGGACGAAAGTCGCTGTTTTAACCGTAGATACCTAAGTTTAGGAACTACCTTCGGGTGTGTACTTAAATTAGGAAACTGTTATAATGTAACTAGTTTGACTAGATACATTATCTCTATATCAGTGTTTAACCCGCTGCGGGTGAACCTTTATATTCTGGAACACTAAAGTGTTTTATTATATAAAGATGATATTGAGATAAACACATTAGATGTGAATAACAGAATTTATATTTTAAATATAAATATAATCTCAAATATATAACATGACAAACAAACAGCTCAAACTGATTTGATCAGAAGAAACTAATTGTGGCATTGTTGTCTGGGACGCAATTAAACAAGAATCGTATATCCTCACTTTTGAAAAGTGGGTACTAGGACTGATTTGATCTCATTCAAATAAAGTCTACGAATCTAGTTTATTGGGCAAAGTGCCTAAAACGCCTTTACTTGGTTAAAGTGTAAATGCCACATATCTGTTAGCCCTAGTTCATAATGAAGCAAGTGGGCCCATGTCTAGCTAGGCTAGAGGTGGATATGAATATTTCGTTACCTTACGGATGTGGCATCGCGTTATGGTTATGTGTTTCTTTTGAAACACAAATCGGAAACTTTTATAGTTTCGACACGAAATAGACAAACATATCGGCTAAAGTATTAAACCGTCACGGTAAGACCGTAATGGAAAATACTTAAGCAATAAGTTTCTTGTATATTTGAAAGAGTATAATATTCTTTCAAAGAGGACTCCTCCCAGAACACGCCAGTTTGACGGTGTGTCCGAACAGAGTAACCGAATTTTGTTGGATATGATAAGGTTAATCATGAGTCGCTCTGAGCAACCATTTCCTTCAACGGATAAGCTTTAAACAGTGCAAGAACTTATTTTGAATAAGGTTCCATAAAATCTGTTAGACAGAATTTCATATTAGATATGAACAGGAAAAGAAACTAGGTTTCTCATTTCTGAAAATTTGGGTATGCTAGGCATATGTTTGGATGATACCAAACTAAAACCCAAATTGGATAAGTGCCAATTGTAGGTTATCCTAGGGATACCTTAAGTATAGTACTTATACATCTCACCAGAGAACAATTAGATTGTTGCTCACCATGCGGTTTTCCTAAGAGGAATACCGATATGCAGTGGTAAGTGGGAGGATAGTAAAACTCGATGAAAATCGGAGTAACACTATTCAAGGCACTATTCCTTAATGGAACATAAATGGTTCATCAAAGATGAAACTAAACCATTAATCTTCAAATACACAAGAACTGCGTAAGTCGGAGAGAGTCAGAAAACAACCTGGGGTATGGGTTTCTGATCTCACCTCATACAGATGTCAAATCTTATTGAGGTATACCAACTGACTACGTATGAGGAAGTGATGCAAGATATCGATTCCCTATTATGGCAAAGTGCCATGAATCCGAAATGGATTCCATGTATATCAACTAAGTTTGGATACTAGTTGATGTACCGCAAGGCATTGTGCCTATTGGTACTATAAGTCTTCAAGGAAGACATACATGGATGGCAACATACCAACGTATAAGGCTAGGCTTTTAACGGAAAGGTATCGTTATCAACATTGTGTTGACTACGATTCAACAATTTACATGTTGCCATGGTAAATCCATTTGGATAATGCTTGCTAAAGCTGCATGTTTCATGTATGAAATATGTCAGCTGAACGGGAAAATCGCTTTCCTGAAAAGGAAACCTTTAGGAGGATGTTTACAACATCCTGTTGGTTTTGTCGTACCAGAACAAGCAAACAAGGTTTTGCAGGTTATTCGATCCATGTTTGGATTGACGCAAGCATTAGGTTCTTGGAATTTTCGTTTTGATGTGATCATAATGGTTTATGATTTAATTCAAAATGAAATGATTCTTGTGTATATAAGAGGGTTAGTGGGAGCGCACTGACAGTGGCTGTCCTATAAATAATGATAATATGTCATTTCTTGGAAATGATATTCCCATAAAATAATCGGTGAAAGCTTGGCTTTCGAGAAAACTCTCTGTGAAATCGTACATTGAAAAATGTACGTGACCTGGTGTCTCATACGCTTTGAGCATATGGAAACACAATCAGGCCAATCCAAGTGATAGTCACTGGATTGATGTTAAGAACATCTGTTAGTATCTTAGAGAACTAATGATGCTTTCTTAATCTGAGGAGAAGGAGAACTTGAAGTGACTGGGATCACTACTGCAAGTTTCCTAAACCGATAAAATGACTATAAGTCGCAAACAGTACTACAAAGTTTGAATAACGGAACAGTGAGCTGGAAATCTTCCAAGCAAGATACTGTTACCGAATAAACAACAAATGCGGGTTATTGCTGCAGCTGAGGCAGCAATAGAAGCCTTCTGGGTCAATAACAAATCTAATTAGATTAGAAATAGTTCTGTTAGCAGCTGAGCTAGGCGTCAGCACAGGCTAAAGAATTAATGGTATCATCAACGATCCAGATAAATACTTCGATATTCATCTGATTCGTTCGGATCATACATTGTGGCGATGTGATGATCGAATAAATCGCGTCAGATGATAATCATGCAAATCCGCTGACGAAAACCTTTTCTCAGCAATTTGAGCCAACCGTACATAGTTCGAGTGTAAGACACTCGAGTGACTGGCTATAGGCCAAGTGGGAGATTGTTGGACAATTATGACCCATAGCGTCACTATTTGTACAGATCATGGTGTTGTTGTACAAATTAACTATGTGACAGAGGAGATTGCACTCTTATAATTGTGATTAGATCACCTAGAAGTATAAATGATAAGAGGTCCCTATGATTTGTTCCTGGATTGAGAATGATATGAGACAGTATCAATCCACGAAGGATAAATCATTAAATATCCCTAGTCAGAGTATTATCGAGATTGGACATCGATAAATACGTAAAAGACTAGTATTACACTTGTTCGCGTTGTGAGGGCACAACGACATAGTTCTCATATATTTGGGTATAGGATACTCATGCAAGTGTAATAGGAGGTTGTGTTTTACCGATGGTATAGGAAACAGCTTCGCTCTGGATAGACCCCCTCATAATTCCATTGGTAGTAAGACTATGTGTCTATGGAAGTCCGAAATCAGGGTAGGTGTATTTGGTCTTAACCTGAGACTTGCACCGCTAATACTTGCGACAATCAATATACTTTGGTTGCGGTCGTCCAGGGCTTCAACAGGTTCTGTGTACGCCTATGCTGGGTATATTGAGAATCGTAGTGTGTTGGGTGTGATGTCAAGACGGAAGTATCACTCCAGTCATATGGAGATGATGGTCACGTAGGATACGGTACTAGTAATCTTATGTACTGCAGTCATCGGGATAAAATGACAAGGTCAGGTTTATCCGATTATAGAGACTAGTTACCATCCGACATGTGCTTCGTACGGGGCAGACACAATTCCAGCCCCAGGCCTAGCACGTGATCATCCGATACTGGACAGAAATACGCAATACTACGTATACTACGCCTGATGTAGATACTTTATTACTGTAAGGATATTTCTGGAGAATTGGGTAGGCATGGCGCTTTGCTAGAAGCCAACATTGTCTTGTAAATCGGTATAAACGTAGTACGAGGTACTTACGTGTTCGGATAGCCCGACGACCGAATTTACTGCCAACATATCCGGGGATCTTATGGGTCGTTTCCCGAAGATTCACCGATGACTTATGACTCACACTTTAAATTAATCAGGGATTAATTAGAAGAGAGAGAAAATTAATCTGGGATTAATTGCGGAGATATTTTATCTGGGATAAAATATCATTTAAAGAGAGATAACGATTAATTTGGAATTAATCGATTAATTAATATATTTGATATATTAAATGAAATTGGATTTCGACGCGGAATTAAAATTAGATTTTAATTCGGGCGAACGAATTAATTTAGAATTAATTCATTAGCGACGTGAATAGTATTTATGCTAGGCATGATTATTTAATTAAAATAGATTTAATTACGATGCAACGGAAAATTCGTTAATTTGGAATTAGCGAACCCGAGCCCGAGATTATTTGCGAGAACATTCGCATTTCGAATTCGAGTGCGGCACGCAAGTCAAATCAATCTTCAAATCGCTAGTCGCATCTAGCGTCACATCATTCGTCAATCAAGTGATGGATGTCTTTCACTTTGAGTGATTGACGCCAGTCACTATTCACTGAGTGATGGATTGATGAAGTGATGTATGTGGTTGGTGCCATTAAGGCTTGACTTTTTGAAAGCCAAATTCATGGTAAATGAATTTGAAATTCACATTTGGGTATTTGATACATAAATTTGAAGCCAACAACACACAACTCTCTCTTTCTCTCATCTCTCTCTCTCGCCCAACATGGGCAATTTCTTCACTAGTTTGGCAGTTCACTGCCGTGAGCCAAGAGGAAATGGGAAGCAAGTGTGGTGATTTTTGTGGCAAAAATCACAAGAGCTAGCACTCCGAGAGACATGCGAAGGTGATAGGGAAGTCCACCCATGAGTCGGGAATCATTCGACGAAGCTTGGAGCTTGACGAACTACCAAAGCCGAGCAAAGAACAGTGGGTTGTTTCAGTCACTGCCGAGAGCATGCAGTGGGCAGAAAGATTTTTTTTTGTTCGTTGCCACGTCGCTCAACCGATCGATGTGAGTATTCCGCAACTTCGTTGATTTGTATTCGCACTTGTTTCATGCTTGTTTATGATCTTGGGACCTTAGCAAACACCAACACTCAGAAGCTGTAGCACAATATTGATGCCGCATCTGAGTCATATTAATGTATAACTTAGGTTCTACAAAATATGAATGATGCTGGCTAAGGGAAATAATTGGGTTTGTTTGACAAACTCAATATCTCATAGCGGACCTACTTCTTGTTGCCTACCTCTTGAGTGCTAGGTGAGCTCTTGAGGGCCATGTGCATATGATACATATTGAGATGTGTATATGATCCCGTGGATTGGCACTAGAGCAAGTGGGAGAAATTGTTGGGATTGGTGCTCAGAGTGCCAATCCGGACCGTATTTATGTCTGATTAATGAATACAAAAATCTCCTTTTCCCAAAATATTTCTTTCTTAGTGGTTGCACCTCTTGTTTTTATATACGTATTCGATCTAATTACTATTAGATTGAAACTAAATCTGATTTAGTGATATGTATATATTAGACAAAACCCGATAAAATATAATGTAGTGCGCAGTTACAATGTAGTTTGTAATTGACATTGGAAAGTGTCACTGCTATAAATATATTATCAAATAAAGTTCCTGGTCAATATTTACGAACACGGGTCGGTTAGTTAAATCCGATGAGACCAGTACTTTTCGTATATCGAGACTTGGTTCGATGGTTTATCCCAATGAACCATGAGTATTGGGAGACTCGTATAGACGTGTAGGTGTTTATAGTAGATAAACATTGAATGACTCACCGAAGATTCTTAATGGATGGTACACCAACATCAATAAGAATCTTCTCGGGTTGAGTAGCATAATGAGATATCCTCTATATTTTGATGGAAGTCACGTCACCGATCTATTTAGATCAGACATCCGCCTGTTTGTTCAGTGTGGACCGATCCTCAGGATATCCTGTGTGTATCAAGATAGGATCCGTCAGTTCTGTGTACAGAGAATAGGTAGTCCAAATGTGATTAGCAATCTGTTAAATCTATGGCCATTGTATACTTCGGAAGTAAGTTCTGAATGTTATTTAGAGATTCCTAATAGATACGTCGATGAGATTATACCTATAGGGATTTGATATTTTTATCAATATCTCTGGGATAATCCGGATACCTGTGACGGAGGGATTATACGTATGGAATGACCTCGACCTGTATGATTCAGCGAGTTTATCTGCGGTCGTCATAATTTACGAGTGCGTAAATTATTGACACGAAATTGAATTTCATGACGGATATGCCTGAATCTAGAAAGTCTCACTAATGAAATAAACTCGTAGAGCACTAGGGCGACTATTATAAATAATGGTGATTATTTATTGATCGTTTAACTGTTAAACGAAAGATACATGCATTAGGGGCTGAACCATCATTTCCTACTTAGTATGTATTTGTGTTTAATATTTGATATTATTAAATACAGATTAATTAATTGTCAATTATGATATTTGACATATATCATTAATATATGTATTTGAGATATTTAAAGTAAATATAATACATATATTTGAGATATTTGTATTTAATTAATTAATTAATTAATTAATTAATTATTAAATAATTAAAGTAATTAAAATATAAATATCTTACCTAATGATAAAGTTAGGATATGATTAGAGTGTATATTGTTGACTTATACATTAAAGGAAAAGGCTGTCAAAATGGTTTTGACTACTTGGATATTTGTTTGAATAAGTTAAAATTGAAAATATTCTTATTCCTTTTTTCTTAATAATTTCGGCCATGACCTAATTGAATATAAGTGTTATATTTTTTAAGTTGCTTTTGTTGACTTGTTGAATTTTCATTAAAGTTGTAATGATCAAATTACAAGTTGATTAAAGTAAGCTTTAAATGAAACAAAAATTAAATATCTAGATATTTTCTACTTGCTAAATTCGGCAAAGGGCTTTATTGGGTGAGTATATATTGTTTTGCTTCATTTTCATTAGGTTAAGGGTTCATAAGTCACAAAATAAACACAAAAGTAGTTGAGAGAAAAGTTTGAAGAAAAAGAAGAAAGGTAAACACAAAACTTGCGATGCTTTGATGTTGTCTCTTTACTTATAGTTTGTGTTTTAATTAATTATGAACTTGAATGAAAGATGTATGCATGTATGGTTTCCAAGTGAGCTTGAAATGGTTTCATAAGATCTCTTTTGATTATTTGATAATCAAGTTGTCATTCTAGAGTTGTTGAGACACTCCTTGTGATCTATTATTGTTCTAGAGTTATTTCAAAGTGGTGAGACTTGTTTGGTGTGGTAAAGAATGAATTAAAGAGATGGATTTAAAAGATTTGGTAAGATTTGTCAATTTGAAGAAATTGTAAAATTAGGGTTCTTAACCCTTTCCAAATTTTGGGATTTTCATATATGTGATGTATTATGATGCATATAAATTTTTGGGTTGATTGGATTTGATCTTGACATGTTTTGAATATAAAAGGACCAAAATACAAATAACCGAAACTTTGGGGTGTGTTCGACAATTTGACTAAAATTGGGGATTTTGTTGCAATATGATTTTAACATGTTGGACATGTTGGAAATCATTTTAGAAATGATTTAGAATCATCCAAAATTATATTTGACAATTTTAGGACTAAAATGATCAATTTGAAAGTTTGGGGGCAATTCGATAATTACCAAGAAATTTGATTTCTTGTGTAATTTTTCAGAATTTGATAATTGTTTATTTAATTGATCCAAGAAAAATTTTGAAATCGAAAAATTTTGAATTTCCGCGATTCCGCTGCGTTACCGGATTTTCGCCATAAAACCCCTACACTTTAAACTTGGAATCTTATCATGGATCACATAATTTGTGGTTCCTAATAAACCATCGGCTCTAACTGACTATATGCCGATCTCCTTTGTCTCATCCACTATATAATACTACTTCTCGATGACTTTCCACGTGCTACACTACACCACCCATACAATGAGATGATCAAGTTAAATCTAGAATGTCATGACTTGGAAATCTAAAAGGTCTCTGCCCGGCTAATCGTTTATCACTTGACTGGTAGACATATGTAATTCTCCATCATTCTTAATATCTAATATATATTATACTTTTTTCATACTTGGTAGGATGCTTCAGAGTTTGTGGTTTCAGTGAATAACCCTCAAATTATTTACTGAAAAGTATTATCTTGTTCTTGTTTCATCAAAATCTTCGCTGAGTATCCTTAAATACCTCATCTATGGACCTCTAGTCATGCTCAACATGTTTTGTCTTCAGGAAATCTTTTTCAAGATCTTTAGTTATGCTCAACAATCATTGACTTAATCAGGTTCTGAGTAGCAAGTACCTTTGACTCTTACAAAAATATTGATGCCTTTACGATCAGGCTTCACATTCTCTTTTTGGAATCGATAAGTTTACCTGAGTGATCCTTGTCATTATTTGTAATGTTTTTTCGCGATACTCCTTTTTCTCTACTTGTCTAACTTGATTTTTTTAATACCCTTCATCATCACTTGGTTACTTAACTTCCTATATTCTCCCGTCAAACTGCTTATGAACTTCTCTTTTCAAGTTCCAATTTTCTTACTTATCAATGGGGCTTAGGGGTTCTTAGCTTGCTGGTGTCGTCAATCGATGATGCTGGTACTCAAAATCTTGCTTTTGGGTAGTTTCCTAGTGGTCTTCTCCAATTGGCTAAAGATTCAAGTTTAAGCGCGTGCACCTTGGTGCTCAAATCGTATTCCTTGCTATAAACATCAACGCTAGCATTTTGGTTTGGCTAAGGTTTATAGTCTTTTCGTACTTTGCTTCCATTGTCACTATAAATCTGTTTGTTATATCTTCATACCAACTTGTTCTCTAAACTTGGTTACATACTAGGATATTCTCTCTTTATTTTTTCCCATACTGTAATTAAACTTATTTTCTTAGCTCTGTACTATATTACACTTCTGTCAATACTTACTTGGTATTTTCTCCTATTGTCGATGCACTCTTTCAGTTTTTCTTCCAAACCTTGCATCTGTTGACATTTTCATCTCCTCACCTACTCTGTTATGTAACTGAAACTTATACGGTCTATATCTCTATCTTTTTTACCTGAAGTATATTAGTTCTCACATATCCGTAATCATATTTAACATGATTCTCATACCTCATTGTAATTGCCTAACTATCATTTTCTCTCTTTATTGCTTTATCTAATAACTTCTCATCTAGATCTCTCACTTAGAGTTATTTCCTTTTATATTCTGTTCTGGTATTGTATCTAAAGGCTTTATGTTTCTATCTACGTTCACCATGCATTGTCTCGTTTCTGAGGATATCTTCAAGTCCATCTTCATTGCTGTTGTTTAACGAGGGTTGGAAGGGTGGGGGTTGCCTGGAGTCTTCCAGTGGTGTTCTCACTAGCTATATGTGCTGCAGTTGTTTATGCCGCTCATCTATAAACTTATGACTCTACTGTTTACATGTCTGGTGTTAGTTTCTCCACTAGAGTACTACTACTAGGAACTATATGAATTTCATGTTTCAACTCTATTACTTATTCGTTTTCTAGTTACCGTCAAGTTGACCCTTTTTTCTGTGAACCTCCATAAGGTTCATACTCTGTGAAATTCCTAATATCCTTCGTCTATTATTCTTTCTCACTAATCTTTGCTCTATTACTTGACTTTGCTGCTCATCTTAGTTTCTTGAACTCTTTATATCTTTATTTTTCTGGAAACTCCATCATAAGTTGTTTTCCATATTCTTCAGAATTGTTCTCCCTGGTCCCTTCGTACTTCTAAGTTCTTACTTCTTTACAGGTTCCTTAACTCAATGGTGGCTTTTTGACCTAATTCAACTTATCATAATTTCAAACTATTCTATCTATACTCTTTATATATGATTCATTGAACTCACTGATTTAGCTGTCTAATTATCTCACAATTTATCTAATCTCTCAGTTGCTCTTCCTTATTGGTTCTTTTCTTTATTGGACTTTAAGTTGGGAAAGAATACATACTACGTATCTGGTTTGATGTTTATATGCTTACCCGAATCAAGGTTTCCAGAAGGAAAAATCCTTATTCATTCTGCAAGAAATTGGTCGACTACTCCATGTCTCGGGGTCCCACAACTACCATCAATTCTCTACACTACTATCTTCTCGTTATGTTATCTTCGTACCTGAATGCACCAAATTTCCTTACTACCTCTCACATTCCTCTTACCATTTGCATATCTTATTCTTTGCTCTATGCCTTGCTACTGAGGCTAACGGTGGTACATTCTTTTGTATGCTTCTTAGAGCTCCACTTCCTGTTCTTGCTATAAACCTCGATTTGGACACTCTATTCTATTGTCCATACTGGTACTCTTGCCACTTCTTAAATATCTCCAACTTCATAGGTCTATTATTATATTCTTCTACAGATTCCTACTGACTTGGGCTTATCTGTGGGTTCTACGACATTTAGTCTATCTTGTGGACTACAACTAGTCTTACAAACTTTGTGCTGACGTGTCTAAATCTTTGGGTTATTCTGGGTTCTCTTCTTCATACTTTCTGAGACTTCCTGAATTCTTTTCTTAGTTATGTACCTTCCATGGTCTTTCCATTTCTTAAGATGAACTCTCGTTGGGTTTCGTACGGTCGTCTATATCTATACTGGTAGGAATTTTTTTATATCTCGTCGGTTCTTTTCTTTATGTCTCAATCGGTTTCTACGTCCTTGTTTTAGTACTCTATGCCCTGATAGAGTCTATTGCTCATATAAGGTAGGTGTGAGAAAGATTATTGTCAGGAAAGCTTCTTTATCTGATATCACATATGAGTAATGATCTAGGTAGGTCGGGGCCTTATTTATTGGATTCCTTAACTAAGGCATCTAATCGTTGTTTCTGTCGTCCTCCATCTTATTTGCCTATGGCCCTGAGTTCGGGAAGTCTAAAATCTCTCCATCCTTATGGAATCTCACATTTATCAGAAGCCTTCACAAATAATCATGATTCATTGCTTCTTCTACCTTATGGCTATTCTTGGTTATTCGGGGAACTCGCTATCTATACGAGGTGTTCGAGAGTTATTGGATCAACTGGGAAAAATTTTCTGAGGAGGAAAGGAATTTCGCTGAGGAAACGAAACTTTGCTTAGATCTACTCGACATTTTACTCTTGTTTAGGCTTGCTATACTCTTCTTTACTGCAAGTTCTGGTATTATCCTTTATTATCTAACTCTGGGTCTCTGATTCTTACTACTATAGGTTCTGACATTTTCTTATCTGTCTGTTTTCGTACCTCCATCTCTATTTGCTTTTGATTGCTTAGATGTCTATATTCTATCTTTTTACTTCTCTTTCTAACTTTTTCTTTCCTTTCTATTTTCCTGGGTGGGTACTCTTGGAACTTACTATCTCTTTCTGTCTCTTTATCTTTCTTTGTCTCTGGCTGTCGAAACATTTATACGTTCTTTCTTGCTTTCTTATAGCTTTCCTATCCATTTCCCTTGGATAAATTTTTTTATATATTACTATCTGATTTCATAACATTGTTTGTACTTCTGGTAATAGGCTGAATAATTTCAAGAAGATTCCTAACATGGATCTAGAATGTAATTGTTCTCGCGAGGAATACTATTTGAATAGTTTGGGAAAGTTTACTAACCTGTCTATGGATCTTGAGGACGTACTCGAGGATCGGATACTGGAGAGGTAGTACCTCACATACGAGTATCTCGGACATACTGCGTATACCAGACCCCATCACTCTGTCCACTGCAGTCACGGACTCCCTAGACCATGCTCTGATACCATCTTGGTAATATCTCTGATCTGGGAGATGCTACCGGCAGGGGATAGACCGTACAAACCCCATAAGCCTCTGACTTTCTAACTATAAACAAATACAATTACTATTTTCTCTATTTCATTACATTATATGTAGGACCGTAGCCCAAATTCAAGAACTTATCATACAAAATTAACATTTGAAACTATAAACTTAATACACTTTTACGATGACTACCTCAAAATCAAAGAATAATACAAAACTTTTACTTGACTCTAACTGACTCCAACTGGACTCTTACTTATTGACTTGGACTGGTGGACTCCAAACCCTAGTGACTGCATCAGTATCCGTCCTCCCGAGTTCATCCTCCGAGAATACTTGTGAAAAGAGAAAACTGGACTGAGGGTTAGATCACTATACGATCTAAGTGAGTGGACAGGAAAAAAAACTGATAAACTGATATAAAAGCTTTTGGTTCTAAAACCAAAATTTCAGAAATATCGTTATAGGAAAACTTCTTTCTGAAAACTTCGTCTGAAATCTATTTTAGAAAACTTAACATTTTTTAAAACCGCTTCCTGAAAACTGTTTCTAAAATTTGGTTACTGAAAACTGTTTCATGAAAATCTGATACTGAAAATTCTTTTTTCTAAAAATCTGATGACTGAATGCTGGTCTGTATCTGAAAAACCTGAAGCATGAGGGTGTTATGTATCGCCGTCCCCCCATACGCCTATCTGGAGCCAGGAATACAAAACCGTGATTTTGGGGCGTTACGTATCGCCGTCCCCCAAAGCACGCAACTCATGTCCCTGAAACTAGTGGTCTTGGGGCGTTACGTATCGCCGTCCCCCAAGCTACTGAACTAGAGCTGGTAGTGCTGATCCATGCTACTACCTGACCCTGAACTATGGTCTAGAGGCGTTACGTATCGCTGTCCCCTAGCCCTGAACTAGGATCTGGGGGCGTTACGTATTGCCGTCCCTCCAGTCCTCTACATATGAACATGTTCTCTGTCCGTCAATTCCAAGCTGCATCACGTTAAATACTGGGATGGGTTTTTCCCCCAAGCCCCGAAAGATCAAAAATCACAAGCCTTTAAAATTTGCTTTTATAAAACTTTTCTTAAAAAAAAAACATATTATCCCATAAATAACTGTGATCAGACAGGCTAACGCCCTAAATGCGTAAATATAAGTCTCATATGAAAAATTTCATAATGAAAATCTATTTAAAGGATAGTGTCCACTCACTGACTGGAATCTGGCTGGAGCTAAATCGCTTCGTCGATGGAAGGTGCAATTTCTACAATGGTCTATAAATGGTAACTCAGTTAGGCTACAAATCATGAAAAGGATTTTGGAATAAGGCTAAACTTTCCTAATTGAGGTATGTGATATCATCACTTAGTTTTTTATGCTTGGAATAAGATGAAATGTATGCGTACGAACTGATACGAGACTCTAAATGTGGTCTCTAACACGCTGAGGTGGAACTGGATTATTTAAAAACTATCTTGAGAATATTTTCATAACATGTCGCGACGCAAGGTGTTGTGCGTCGCAACGCAACCATTCCAGAATCAGCCTTAAATTTTATTCTATGTGTCGCGACGCGAAACATTTTACGTCGCGATGCGATCCTGATTTCCAAGTTTCTGCCTTTGTTCCCTCAAGCTAAATTCTTTCCAAATACATCCCCAAAATTTTATAACAATTTTTTTTATTGTATCAACCATTCCATTTGGCCTCAAATAATATCCACAACACTACAAATAACTCACTCAACATCAACTTATCACCATTATATTATCTTCACCTAATTTACCCAAAATTGAATAAGTTGCGGTTTCTTTTTCCAATCGCCATTCTATTAACACAAAATCATTCATTAATCCTCACTTCCAAGTCAATGAACTCACTATAATCATCAAAACTTAAAAAAACTCAAAAGATAGCAATTTGGGTCACGTTGTCTTACCTCATTTTTGCTTGATTTTGTCCATCTATCAAGTCTTCATTGCTTCATCCTCTCTCTCTTTTTCTCTTTTCTTTCTCTTCTTATTCTTCTTCTATTTTCTTCCCTTCTTCTTCTTCTCTTCTTCTTCCTCTCCCCTTTACGTTGGAACTGGATTGATTTAAAAAATGTCTTGAGAATATTTTCATCACGTGACGCGACATAAGATGTTGTGCATCACAACGCAACCATTCCAGAATCAGCCTTAAATTTTCTTCTACGCGTCGCGACACGAAACCCTTTTATGTCGCGACGCGATCCTGATTTCCAGGTTTTTGCCTTTGTTCCCTCAAGCTTAATTCTTTCCAAATTCATCCCCAAACTTTTATAATAATTTTTTTTAATGTATCAACCATTCCATTTGGCCTCAAATAATATCCACAACACTATAAATACCTCACTCAACATCAACTTATCACCATTATATTATCTTCACCTAATTTACCTAAAATTGAATAAGTTGGGGTTTCTTTTTCCAATCACCATTCTATTAACACAAAATCATTCATTAATCCTCACTTCCAAGTCAATGAACTCACTATAATCATCAAAACTTTAAAAAACTCAAAAGATAGCAATTTTGGTCACGTTGTCTTACCTCTTCTTTGCTTGATTTTGTCCATCTATCAAGTCTTCCTTGCTTCATCCTCTCTATCTTTTTCTCTTTTCTTTCTCTTCTTCTTCTTCTTCTTCTTCTTTTTCTCTTTTCTTCCCTTCTTCTTCTTCTCTTCTTCTTCTTCTCCCCTTTACGTTGGAACTGGATTGATTTAAAAACTATCTTGAGAATATTTTCATCACGCATCGCGACGCAAGGTGTTATGCGTCGCAACGTAACCATTCCAGAATCAGCCTTAAATTTTCTTCTACGCGTCGCGACGCGAAACCCTTTTACGTCGCAAAGCGATCCTGATTTCCAAGTTTCTGCCTTTGTTCCCTCAAACTTAATTCTTTCCAAATGCATCCCCAAAATTTTATAACAAATTTTTTTTTTATTGTATCAACCATTCCATTTGGCCTAAAATAATATCCACAACACTACACATACCTCACTCAACATCAACTTATCACCATTATATTATCTTCACCTAATTTACCAAAAATTGAATAAGTTGGGGTTTCTTTTTCCAATCACTATTCTATTAACACAAAATCATTCATTCATCCTCACTTCCAAGTCAATGAACTCACTATAATCATCAAAACTTAAAAAAACTCAAAGGATAGCAATTTGGGTCACGTTGTCTTACCTCATCTTTGCTTGATTTTGTCCATCTATCAAGTCTTCCTTGCTTCATCCTCTCTCTCTTTTTCTATTTTCTTTATCTTCTTCTTCTTCTTATCTTTCTTCCCTTCTTCTTATTCTCTTCTTCTTTCTCTACCCTTTACGTTGGACTGGATTGATTTAAAAACTGTCTTGAGAATATTTTCATCATGCGTCACGACCCAAGGTGTTGTGCGTCGCAACGCAACCGTTCAAGAATCAGCCTTAAATTTTCCTTTACGCGTCGCGACGTGAAACCCTTTTACGTCGCGACGGGATCATAATTTCCAAGTTTCTGCCTTTGTTCCCTCAAGCTTAATTCTTTCCAAATGCATCCCTAAAATTTTATAACAATTTTATTTTTATTGTATCAACCATTCCATTTGGCCTCAAATAATATCCACAACACTACAAATACCTCACTCAACATCAACTTATCACCATTCTATTATCTTCACCTAATTTACCCAAAATTGAATAAGTTGGGGTTTCTTTTTCCAATCACCATTCTATTAACACAAAATCATTCATTAATCCTCACTTCCAAGTCAATGAACTCACTATAATCATCAAAACCTTAAAAAAACTCAAAAGATAGCAATTTGGATCACGTTGTCTTACCTCATCTTTGCTTGATTTTGTCCATTTATCAAGTCTTCCTTGCTTCATCCTCTCTCTCTTTTTCTCTTTTCTTTCTCTTCTGCTACTTCTCTTTTCTTCCCTTTTTTTTCTTCTCTTCTTCTTCCTCTCCCCTTTACGTTGGAACTGGATTGATTTAAAAATTTTCTTGAGAATATTTTCATCACGCGTCGTGACGCAAGGTGTTGTGCGTCGCAACGCAACCATTCCAGATTCAGCCTTAAATTTTCTTCTACGTGTCGCGACGCGAAACCCTTTTATGTCGCGACGCGATCCTAATTTCCAGGTTTCTGCATTTGTTCCCTCGAGCTTAATTCTTTCCAAATGCATCCCCTAACTTTTATAATGATTTTTTTAATTGTATCAACCATTCCATTTGGCCTCAAATAATATCCACAACGCTATAAATACCTCACTCAATATCAACTTATCACCATTCTATTATCTTCACCTAATTTACCCAAAATTGAATAAGTTGGGGTTTCTTTTTCCAATCACCATTCTACTAACACAAAATCATTCATTCATCCTCACTTCCAAGTCAATGAACTCACTATAATCATCAAAACTTAAAAAAACTTAAAAGATAGCAATTTGTGTCACGTTGTCTTACCTCTTCTTTGCTTGATTTTGTCAATCTATCAAGTCTTCCTTGCTTCATCCTCTCTCATTTCTCTTTTCTTTCTCTTCTTCTTCTTCTATTTTCTTCCCTTCTTCTTCTTCTTCTCCTCTTATTCCTCTCCCCTTTACGTTTTTCTTCTCATTTTTTTTGTCCTTAAATTCTGAATTTGTGAATAGTGCACCCTTTTTATAGTTAGCCATGAAAAAAATAGATGAGTATAGAAATTTATAGAATTTACTAGAATGTTCTCGGGTACTATTCATTCGAATTTTGTGATATGAATTTTCGACTTGCTTCTGGTTTGAATTTGGAAAAGTGTTCAACGCGGAAGTTATAAGGCTCGATCTCAGATTTCCGACGATATAAAATTCGTAATAATCAGAGTTCGTATGAAAAATTACGGTCCAATTACTATGGGCTGTCCGGAGTGGAATATTGTAAAGTTTTGCATTGAAGTTTCGAAGAATTTACTGTTATCCATAAGGTCATTCCATGAATGTATATATGCTCGGACATAATTTTATATTACGTACATGTAACGACCCGTGTTATTTTAACGTGTTGCGTTAATTTTATTTTCGCGCGTGAGGCCACGTCCGAACGCGAGATCCATTTTTTTTTTATATAAATTAGGACTTTTCAAGAAAATTGATTATAAGACAATAATAATTTAATTTGAAGGATTAAATTGAAATTTACCATAGATATTTATATTATACACATTCTAGAAATACATGTACAAGTGTAAATGAATCTAGAAATCTCTACATATGTATTGTGTATATATATATATATATACAAGACCCACTTACACTTTTTTTTTGGATAACCGGGGTGTCCGGGCCAGCTTACGCGCACCTCGAGTAATCCCCGGGACCTGTGCCCCGTGCCCTCAGAAGTTTCCCAACATAGATCAGGATAAGTCGCTGGCTTTTCACACCATGGGGCATGGCCCCAAGAAAATGCATCTAGTGGGATTCGAACCTTGAACCTGAGAGGGAGCAAACCACTCAAGCCCAAAGCCTTTACCCACTTATAAAGATAACACACAAAAATAAATAAACACACACACAACTATTACACTTAACACACACTCATAGTTCACACGAAGACAAAAAAAAAGTGAGAAGAACGAGAGAGATAGGCTGAAAGAGAGAATCAGAGAAAGAAAAAGAAGAAAACAGAAACTAAAAGAATAAGAGCAGACCGAGAGAAAAGGAGGAATCGAAAATGGGTAGGCCGAAAGAATGGGAAAGAGACGAGAGAGAGAGCAGCGAAAGAGAGCAGGGAGACAGAGAGTGCAGTGGCAGAAAATGGGTAAGTAATCTATGACAGTGAATTCCTTGGGTTTAATTATTTTCATGGGTTTGGTTTGTTAAGGAAGTTGAAGAATTAAATGAATAAGATAATTTATGGGTATATTAGGGTAAATTAAATTTGGTTTTATGTAAGTAATTGATAGAAACTTGAAAGATTAAAGAGTTGGGGGAAATCGACAAAGCCTTAGGAATTGGAGAAATTTGGGGAAATATTTGATGAAAACCCTAGAATAGAAATTAGGGAGAATTGTGTAGGCATATGCCCTTGTAAACCGAAATTAAAGTAATAACACCGGTAGCTATGATGTCAATATAAGCGAAAACAGTAAGTAATATGGGCATTAGTTATTAAGAAATTGAAAGTAAAGCATGAATAAGTGAATAAATGAATGAGTATTTTATGTACGTTATAAGTTCTAATGTAATTTAAATAACCTGAAACTGAAGAACGGATATGTCTATAATTGGGTAATGTGTGAGTTTGGGGATTTTTGGATGCGTGTTGTATATATATGTTATGTATAATATATGAGATTTGTATATGATATTGACAGTCTGAATCATCGACTAGAAATGAAACTTTGAGATTTATATAACCATGTACATATGGTAGTAGAAGATGAAGTAGTAACAATAGATGTAATGAATACAGAAGAAGCAGATGAAGGTATGAGAGGAAAGGAATACATATGCCATTAGTTTAAAGGAGCGCATGAACATATGTATGTACATCCATGATAAAACATGAAAGATTTCAAAATTCAAAAAGTTAAAGAAGAATATCAGAGATTTTTTTAAAAAATAAATGTTTTTAGAAAATATTTGATACAGTTTTGAGATTTAAAACCCGAGTTTTATGGTTTTATGTTTTTCGGGGCATGAGGTAAAACCTCACCTCAGTATGTAACTATTATAGAGATATAGATGGAATTGACGGATACAGAGGACATGTGCACATGTAGGGCCAGGATGGCGGCTTAGGATCGTGTACCTGGTCCCTAGTCTAGAGCTTGGGCGATAACATTGATCCGCTCCCCTAGTTCTAGTGGTGGTTACGTTGCAGTTGAGTTGTTGTCCTGGACGTGACTGCACCCAATTGAGTTGTTGTTCTGGGTGTAGGGCTCTACGCTGCAGTTGAGCTGTTGTCCTGGACGTAGAGCACCACCAGTTTCAGAGATGCCCGGTTGAGTTATGGTCGTGGGTGCAGAGAGACGTCCAGTTGAGTTATGGTCCTGGACGTAGAGCAGTTTTCAGTTTTCAGACTCTCAGTACATAGTTTTCAGATTTACTGTATCCAGATTTCAGAACTTATTTTTTAGTAAACAGTTTTCAGAAACTAGATTCTAGAAACAATTTTCGGAAACCAGAGATTCAAAGCATGATTTCATACATAAGTTTTATAAATAGATTTCAAACAGAGTTTTCAGGAAAGAGTTTTCAGAAAACAGCATTTCAGAAAAGGTTTTCAAGAAGTATTTTATAAAAGCATCACATGATAAGTAGAGTATAGTTTACAAGTTATGCATATAAATCATACCTTTTAATTATCATTTGAAAGCATATAGTTGGCATTAATACATGTGACATGTCCGCATCAGTATGCATATATGGTTAACTTTGTGTATAACATGTTCATATAGAAGTAACATTTTGTAAAGTACGAGTGCATAGTAGCATGATCTTATTTAAATGTTTATGTATCAATGATGATTGTATGAGTTGTATGCTTACTTAGAAAGAACATATTGTAAGAATGCTAGATCATGATGAAATGATAACATATGCATGTGTACATGGATAGTGATAGTGGATTAAATGTTTGACAGGAATAATATTTTAGTTGTCCGATTTGATGAAATTTCAAGAAAATAAAAGTAAGAAAGTTATAATAGTTACCTGCACTAGATTAGTAAAGAATGTATAGAAAGCAAATAGAAATCAGAGTAGCGCAGTGAAAGTAAAGTGGAATTTAAAGAGATAGATAGTAAAATAGAAACTTTATGTATATATTATAGATGTTTGATAATGGAAATTGTAAACAAAATTTAAAGTATGCGAATGATCAGACAAAGATTGAAAACAAAGTAATATACTTGTGAAAAGGAATAAGAATCTAGATAATAGTTCAGACCTAATACATATTTGCATGGCCACATAGACAGCCAGGTTAATACAGAAACGGAACTTAGACTTTGCATGTGTTTGATACTCAAGGAATGAGCATAGTTACTTACTGAGTCTTAAGACTCACACCACAACAGTGTTTGAGTTTTGCAGGTTGGTGACCTGATCGGTCGACCACAGACACCAGAGCTTGAGAAGCCGGATAGCAGCGTTGCAGTCAGCCAGTCACCAGGTCTTGGGGGGATTTAAGTATAGTTGTACAAAATTTGAGTTTTATAAGTTGTATAGAAATGAGTTGTATAAGTTTAGTTATAAAAGTTTTTGTTTATACGTATTTTCGGGCATGGAGCCCAATTATATTTGTCTGAGATCATTATTTAGTGTTGTGTTGTGAGTCTGGGCCCTATAGGTTGTCTGAGGTGCTGGACTTTGATCCAGGTTACGTGACTTTTAGCAGAGGTCATGTCGAAATTTCGTTAGAGTCAGAGGCTTATGGAGTCAGGTTTAGTCTGTCTCCTGCCGGTAGCATTCTGGCTTAGGCGGGATGTTACAGTACACTTGTCCTGCGATGTAATAGTATTACAGTCAACAGTAGTAGAAACCGTCGGTCTTTACATTCTTTTTAACATCTGAGATCCGAGTAATTAACTCTGTCGGGGTGTCTTAACACCTAGTGCCCTAAAACCAACTGGTTTTGGAGTCACTGACCCAAAGCTCGTTACAAGGGTTAAAGATGTATTATTATTAAAAAAAATACTATTTTTTTGTATGTAAATAAACTGTCATTGCCAAAAGGTGTGAATTCTGATATAATTTTAGAACAAAAATATTACTCTCTTTTCAACAAGACCTGTGAATATTATTGGCACAATGAATTGAATGATACTTTCTCTTATGGGTATATGTAAGAAGGGTAAAAAGTACACTAGAATCAACAAAAATTTAAAAATTCAAAAAAAAAGGAAAAAGAAAAAAATTAGTAAAAATTTATTATTTGTATTTAATTTAGAAAACTGTAATTAATATTTGAGAAATGAGCACTTCTACTATAAATAAAGGTGCTCACCTATCATTTTCTTCAAGTTTTATTCATTTTCTCTCTTGAAGAATTTGGAAAGGTATTTGTGTGTCTTATTTTTCTTGTAATCTTTTTTCTTTTAGTAATAAAATTATTCAAGTTTTTATTCAAATCATGAGTAGGTAATCTCATCATGTTGGGGTAAAGGTGAAACTCTAAATATGATAATATAAATTAATCTTACTTATATTATAATATATGAATTGTAATCTAAAGACTAATATTTAATTTATATCTGGATTAATTATTGACAAACTTTGTTACCGCCTTTATGGCTTGTTTTATTTATTTGGCATAATTAATTACCTAACTAGACTTGTTATAGACAGATGTTATCACCGCCTTTATGCCTGATTTTATATGTTTTGGCATAATTAATTCATGAAGTAAATTAACTGGGTAATAATGACAATTTATATATTATAAAAAATAAGATTTCTCTATATTTGAAATATTAAGAGTGGATCCCCTAGTCCCAACATTCTATTTATTATTGCAGTTCAATTTTAAATTTCTCATCACTTCAAACAATTCAGCTTTTTGTTTTCACTCAAATTACTATTTTATTTTATTAAATCCATTCACTGTGGATTGATCCCATACTTACCGGGTTATTTTATTACTTCAACACTCTTATACTTGGGAGTAAAGAACTATGACTAAAGTAACTAATGTGTCTGAATGAAAATAATGTGATTGAGGCAAACATAACACAACTTTTAGTCACCAATTTGATCGAGGTAAAAATGTGACTATGGAAATGTCAATGTGAAGTATGTGCGATATAATAATTTTAGGGCTAATTTTGATCTTGCATAAATGATTTTGGGGATAATTTCGATCTTGCATAAATAATTTGGGGTTAATTTTGATCTTGCATAAATCAGAATTTCAATGAGGTTGTTGATAAAAGTTGTAGGTATATAATTATGATTTGAAATCCGAATGAAGCATATTTGAGTATTTGAAAATGGTTAGTTTAAAATCACTATTCTCTTATAAATATAATGATCATTTTTTATCCATTTTGGATTGAAACATATCGATAATAGATCTTATTTTAAAACTTACAATTTGTAAATTGAAAATATATAATTTTTTATAAAATATTTTATAATTTGAGAGATATTTACATTAAAATTGAAAGTGAAAAAAAAAATAATTTTTAACCATAACCTCACTTTAAGCGCGTGAGGATCAATTTTTTTTCGAAAAAATGTTATTTTTGTTATTCTCGTTTCTTTTGGTAACCACCAATAGGACAAAAAAAATATTTTTTTTAACTTAAGATTTTCCATCATACTTATATTGTTACCCATTTTTTAAAATCTATTTGAAAATATAATTAAAGAAACTGTATTTGAAAATTTAGGCTAACTAAATTTTGAGAAATATTTATCAGTATTAGGATTATGATACTATTATTATTTTGTATGATACTATTATTATTTTGATGGCAAAAATAAAATAATATAGAATTTTAGGATAACTTGATTCATACTCCCAAACTAAGTAAGCCTTTTATGGAGTTAAAAGTGAAAGTACATGGTTCTAACCCTATTACACTCATGGGAATAAGTGTAAAATTATAAAATTTAAATTCAACTACATTATCTAAGACAAGTTTTAAAATAATATTTTTATAGCTAAGAAACAAGCATTTTTAAGTCTAAACAAAAAATATCTCTCTTAATCTAAGCAGTAATTAAAAAGCAAAAAATAAAAGTATATAGTAAACAAATAACATCAATATTTGTTTACGAAGTGGAAAACTCTTAAGAGAAAAAACTTGTCTAGGTATAGACTACCAGCCAATTTTACTAGTAAAGAGAAACTTTCTATAATGGTATTGACCTAAAGAAAAATATTTTTCGACTAAACTACACTAACTATAATAACTCGAGTCAACTCCTCGAGCCCGCATCGAGTAGCCTTCTCTAAAAACTCAGAAGTCTCTCGTGGTAAATCTAATAAGCGAACTCACTACGACTTGAACTTCGACGACCAATCTTTGTCTCAGAACCCTAAAGTATATGGTTCAGTAAGATTTGGTGTTTTTGGTATTAATAGTTATCAATAGATATTCTCACTTACATACAAGCAAATATGAGAAAAATAAAGTCTTCAATGGTAATTGCTCTCACAAAGAATAAAAACTCAAGTTTAGGTTTTGTGTTTGTTTTCCATCCATTCTGCAAAAATAAATGAGGAAAACCTTATGTCGACGGTGGTTTTTCGTTCCAGGTGTAATTTTGGAAACTTACTCCTTGAACAAACCTCCCTCAAGTAATGAATTTATTAAATGGGAAACCAAAGGCAAACTTGGCAAGCAAATAAGAAATCACAAAGAAAAACAAAGGATGAACGTGGTTCGGTGGAGAGTGGCTCTAACCTACGTCCACGGGAGCAAAGAAATGAAACTTTATTACTAACTCGGGTCAAACCGATAAGCTTTCTGTCTCTCTATCACTAAGCTTTTTCTGCTCTCTTTTACAAGTTGTGAAAATATGGAAAATGCTAATAAATGAGCCCAAAGGAACCAACCCATGAAACTGAATCCGCGGCCCTTTTTATAGGCCTCTGAATCTTTTGTTAAACCTATAAATGTACCATTACTCCAACGCATGACGTTGGCCACGTCTTATTGTCATTATTTCCCGCTATTACACATTCCCTTTATATGGGCTTCTGAGTATTTTACTGCACTAATTAATTTACTATTACACCAACACATGACGTCAGCCACGTCCTCTTACCATTATTTCCCACTATTACACGTTCTGCCAGCTTGCAACTCTGCCACTATACTACTGTTACACGTTCTGCCCACGTGACATCCTATAGTTCAACCACTCTCACCCTATTCCGTTTGCCATGAGATAATCATATGCCCTACTCCCATTGTATCAGCCTTCTAGAGGCTGAAACTCTCATGTAGGGCATACGTTATCCAGGCATAAGTACAAGATACGGTAACACCGACCTAGGTCACCGGGTCGGCATGCTGAGGTGATTAATGCAGGATCATCTTCCTCTTTTTTTACCAGTTCAGATCGAGAGAGGTTTCCTCACTTCCTTCTCTTTCTCATTGAAATTCCTAACCATTCTTGACAATTTTTCGAAGCCTTATTATCAGATCGGGTTGGTCTTCACATGTGCAAATGCTACCGAGTCTGATTATTCTCCTATGGTCGAGGGTCTCTGTGTCTCAGGCTCGGGTCTCTCTACCTGGCCTCTCATCCTCATCAGGAACATGTGTTAGGTTAGTGCTCAGAGTGCCAATCCGGATTGTATTCATGTCCGATTCATGAATACGAACAATTCATTTTTCCATAATATTACTTATTTATGGTAATACTTCTTGTTTTTATATACATATTTGATCTAATTACAATTGGATTGAAACTAAATATGATTTATTGATATGTATATATTAGACAAAGACCCGATAATATATAATGTAGTGCACAGTTACAAAGTAGTTTGTAATTGACATTGGGAAGTGTCACTACTAGAAGTATATTATCAAATAAAGTTCCTGGTCAAGATATACTAACATGGGTCGGTTAGTAAAATCCGCTGAGACCAGTACATGTCGTATATCGAGACTTCGTCTAATGGTTTATCCCAATGAACCATGAGTCTGGGGAGACTCGTATAGACGTGTAGGTGTTTATAGTGGATAAACATTGAACGACTCATCGAAGATTTCCTAATAGATGATACACCAACGTTAATAGGAATCTTCTTGGGTTGAGTGAGCATAATGGTCCTTCGCCTTGAGATACCACTGTGGATGTATGAGGTATCCTCCACACTTTGATGGCAGTCACGTCACCGATCTATTTAGATCAGACTTCCGCTTGTTCGTTGGGTGTGGACTGATCCTCAGGATATCATGTGCTTATCAAGATAGGATCCGTCAGTTTAGTGTACAGAGCATAGGTATTCAATGTGCAGTTAGCAATCTGTTAAATCTATGGGCCTGTGGTACACTGCAGAAGTAAGTTCTAAGTATTATTAAGAGATTGCTAATAGAATCATCGACGAGACTATACATACAGAGATTTTACATTTTTATCTATATCTCTGGGATAATCCGAATACCTATGACGCATGAGTTGGACAATTATGACTCATAGCATCACTATTTGTACAGAACATTGTGTTGTTGTTCAAATTAACTATGTGACAAAGGAAATTGCTCTTTTATCATTTGTAATTGGATTACCGATATACATAAATGATAAAAGTCCATATGATTAGTACATGATTATTAAGATATGAGACAGTATTAATCCACTAAGGTTTAATCATTAAATATTCCTAGTCGTAGTATTATCGAGACTGGACATTGATAATGCGGAATAGACTAGTATTGCACTTGTGCGTATTATGGAGGCATAATGGCATAGTTCTCATATATTTGGGTATTGGATACTCATGCAAGTGTAATAGGAGGTTCTGTTTACCGATGGTACGGAAACAGCTTCGCTCTGGATAGACCCATCGGAAACCCATTGGTAGTATGACTATGTGTCTATGTGAATCCGAATCAGGGTAGGTGTATTTGGTCTTAACCTGAGACTTGCATCTCTAATACTTGCGACAATCAGTATACTTTGGTTTTGGTCGTCCGGGGCTTTAACATGTTATGTGTACGCCTCTTCTGGGTATACTGAGAATCGTAGTGTATTGGGTGTGATGTCAAGATGGAAGTATCACTCCAGTCATATGAAGATGATGATCACACAAGATACGGAACTAGTAATCTTAAGTACTGCAGTCATCGGGATAATATGACTAGGTCATGATTATCTGATTATAAAGACTAGTTACCAGAGATCCGATATATGCTTCGTATGGGGCAGACACAATTCCAGCCCTAGGCCTAGCATGTGATATCGATACTGGATCACAATACGCAATACTACGTATACTACGCCTGACATAGATTATATATTCCTTAAAGAATATTTCTGGAGAATTGGGTAGGCACGGTACTTTGCTAGAAG
Organism: Zanthoxylum bungeanum; assembly: GCA_019454045.1. NCBI lineage: Eukaryota > Viridiplantae > Streptophyta > Magnoliopsida > Sapindales > Rutaceae > Zanthoxylum > Zanthoxylum bungeanum. The sequence continues at coordinate 160,992 of SKCR01031853.1, forward strand.
CCAACCATGTCTTGTAAATCGGTAAAAATGTGGTACTAGGTACGCACGTATTCGGATACTCCGATGACCTGATTTACTGCCAACATATCCAGGGATCTCATGGGTCGCTTCCGAAGATTCACTGATGACGTATGACTCGAACATAATTAATTTGGGATTAATTATAAGAGAGAGAAAATTAATCTAGGATTGATTGCGAAAAGATTTTATCTGGGATAAAATTCTATTAGAAGAGAGAGAACGATTAATTCGAAATTAATCGATAAAATAATATATTCGATATATTAAATGAAATTAGATTTCATAACGAAATTAAAATTGGATTTTATTTCGGGCGAACGAATTAATTTAGAATTAATTCGCGAGCGACGTTTATAATAATATTACAAGACATTATTATTTAATTAAATTTGATTTAATTAAGTCGCGACGGGAAAATTCGTTAATTCGGAATTAACGAACCCAAGCCCGGGATGTGTTTACGGGCCCACTCCGATTTTGAATCAAGTGGGGCCCACATCAAGTCACATCAATTGTCTACTTTAGTGATGGAAGTCTTGTCAAATTTTGGTGATGGACATTTAGTCACTTTTGGTGATGGAGGTGGTTGAATGCATTAAATGCATTTTTCCCTCCAATTAAATTTATCCTTTTTGGAAAAGGATATACACCATTTTTTTTGGACAACTTGGTTTGTGTAATTTTTGTTTTAGAAACAAAAACACTCATCACTCTTCTCTCTCCCTCTTTGCCGTTAAAATGAACTCCCTCTCTCAAATTCTTGGCTTGGCCGAGAGTTACAAGAATACAAGGAAGAAATTGTTGCAATTTTTCCCAAGTGCTAGCACACTCAAATGATCATACAAAGGTGATAGGGAAACATTCCCTAGAGTTTGGAATCAAAGAACAAGCTTGGAAGCTCAACATACATCAAAGAGATGAGCTTGGAGAAACTTCACAAAGGAAAAGTTTTGAACTCTACACCTACATCCAATCCGCTCAATGTAAGTATTTCCGCTATTTCTTTGCGTATTCACATGTTTTATGCTTAAAGATCTTGGTTATTTTTCTTAGAGAACCCAACAACATGGATTATACGTATGCGATGACATCGACCTGTATGATTCAGCGAGTTTATCTATGGTCGTCATAATTTACGGGTGGGTAGATTATGGACAAGAAATTGAATTTCGTGACGGATATGCCTAAATCTAGAGAGTCTCACTAATGAAACATACTCGTAGAGCACTAGAGCAACTTTTATAAATAATACTGATTATTTATAAGTCGTTTAATGGTTAAACGATAATACATGCGTTTGGGATCTTTTGGCTATATATTAAATGTTAAATTATGGAATTTGATATTTATAATTAATATATGTATTTTGATTATTTAATGTAAATATAATACATATATTTAAGATATTTTTATTTGATTATTTGATTATTCAAATGTTGAATAATTAAATTAATTAAATGATAAATATCTTTTACTTTATTAAAGTAAGATAAATGACTCTTTTTAATTGGTTGGAATGGCCATTTTTAATTGGTAGAAATGGCTTGATTTAATTAGTCTAAGTTTGGTATTTATTGGATAAATAAACTTTTTTAATTAAATCATTTTCCAAAATTTTTAATGAAATAAAAAAAATTGAAAACACTTGGCTAATATTAATTCTCCATTTTCGGCCACAACTTGGAAATTATATAAGCCATCCTTTTTCATTTTGTTTCATGATCCAAGAACCCTAAAATCAAAATACAAAGAGAGTTAGAGAGAAAAGAGAAAGAAAGAAAAGAAAGCTTGGAAAACTAAGGATTTTTGTAAGTTTTTCTTACTTTCTTCTTCATGAAAAATATTTCTATGATTCTAGGCTTCAACATGTGTAGCTTAGTTTTTTCTCTACTCTTTTATGGTTGTATTTGATGTTTGGGAACTTGTTTTGAAAGATGGAAGCATGTATAAGCATTAGAATGCATGAAATTAGTTTATATGTATTCTTTTAACCATTTGATGGTGAAGTTGCCATTCTAGAGTTACTTAGCCACTCATAAATGACTTAGAATTTTCTTGAGTTGTTTCATGGTGGTGAGATTTATTTGGTGTAGTAAGGATTGAATTAAAGTGTTGAATTTTATTAATTTGGTGTTAATTGGCCAATCTGACAATTTTGAGAAATTAGGGTTCATAACCCTCTCCAAATTTGGGGCTTTTCATATATGTGTTAATTAATGATGTGTATATGATGCATATTAATTTTGGTGTTGATTGGACTTGATCTTGAATGGCTTTGAACCAATTTGGACTAAAGTGCAATCTTGGAAACTTGAGGGACCTCTCGGCAATTTTGGAAAAATTGTTTTCTGGAATTGTAATTTGTATTTTGACATGTATGACATGTATAAATCATTTTGGTAGTGATTGGGAATCACCTAATTATGTATTTGACAAATTAGGACTAAAATGATCAAAATGTAAAGTTTTGGGACATTTCCGTAATTACTGAAAAATCTGGAAATTTTTCAGATTTCTGTTTTTTTATGTATATTTGATGTACAAATCATTTTGGTTGTGATTGGAAATCATCTAAGCTTGTTTTGAACAACTTATGACTAAAATGATTAAATGGAAAGTTTTGGGGTCTTATGGTAATTTACTGAAATTATGATTTCTGGGTTAAAAATTTCTGTTTTTGAGTATTGAGTGATTAAAATAAATAATTTTATTTTAATTACTCAAGAAAAATTAAAGAAATGAGAAAATTTGATTTTCTCGCATTCCGCTGCTTAACCCGGGTATTTCACCCAAAATCCCAACAAAAATGGTATCAGAGTAGGTCTGAACCTAAACACATAATATGAATATGCCTTTAAATTCAATGTTTAATTATGTTCTTACTTTATGCATGCTTGTATTTATTTAATTTGATTAAATTAAATACGTAACATCTTTGCGGAAAATCCCTAATTAATAAGGTTTTAAAGTAATATGTATTGGATGCATATTTCTTGGTCCGTCTTGTCATTACGATTTTTGGATATCGGTTCTATGGCTGCATCCGAGAAAGTACCAAAGCAGTGAGGGTGTAATTGATATAAATTTATCCATACCGGATGTATATTTGATACTAGATAAATTCAAGCGAAAGCAGAAATCCTGAATGTGCCAAAGCTGTCAGGATTACACAAGTATCTTGAATTTATCATTGGCAAGTTTAACCCTGGTACGCCTCCTTGTGAACGTTCCAAACTGTCACAACGAGAAACGACCAGGACCGGAACCTAGGAGTCACTAGTGAGTGATTGACAATGAGTTGTCTACCTAATGAATATACGTAGGCGAGATCGTGCCAAAGCTGTAAGTCGAAATATATTCATGGGGTCCACCTCTCACTATGGAATTCAATTGAATCATTGAATTCCCGTTTTCCGTTGGGGACTACGGTATTATGTAAAATAGTGGGATGCACTGCTTGGTTTAAAATTCCATAACTAAAACGGTGTGTAATATTATGAAAATTGCTGCTTTTGTTTCCTTTATTCTATTGTGTTGATAGAAATAAAAACTTCCAATCCACTGCATGCATATTATTTATATATGTTTTCTGAATTTCCTTATGGTTTCAGATTTCTAGAATAGGTTCTAGATTTAGAGTAGGCTTGGATATTGTCAGATTAGTTAAAACCACCGGGAACTGTTATTCTGATTTTCTTGAAAAATCAAGATGGTTAGTGACTTAGTTTCTAAGTCACAATAGGTAATCTAAATAGATATACGGTTTAGGATATAATAGTCTGGAGAGAATAGTTTCTTCTGCAGTAAAAATTGACTTGAATTAGTTCATGTCTCGAGATTCTTGACTGACATTAAGAAAACCCCATTAGGTATTTGTTTATCTGATAATGACGTTTCTTGGCTTTAGTGACCTTTAGAGGTAATTTGTTTGACACATTTTACTAATCAATTATTTGCAATTGTTGTGAATAGTTGAAGGAAAATTATAAAGCAAAAGAAAGGAGATGTGTATAGTTGTGTATAGGAAATATCGATTTTCACAATACAACAACTATAGGTATTGGATATCGGATCTCCCATCTAGTTATTTCAAATATTTTTTAATGATTGTTTTGATATTTGATATTAGAACTTGTGACTATTGGATAGTTACTTGTTCGCTATAAACAATTATTACATATTTTAAAAACGACTAGTAATGTCATTGATGTAGAGATAAATATTAAGAAAATATTCGGTTAACTAAATAACTTAGAACAGTGCTTTATGAGATTTTATCACATAAGCATTATATGTTTATTCTGTATTGTAAGGGATGGTTTGATACAAGATCACATCACATATCCTTATCCATTTAATGAATATTGTATTCAGGAAGTGATTAAATCTCATTTATCCAATGATCGTGACCGGCGTAAACACACACGTATAATGCAAGCGCACGTATCGTTCAAGTAGTATAAAAATATCGATCCTACGAGGACTTAATTCCTACTGTTGTTATTAATTGTTGAATCTATTTATTTACAAATATCTATTTAAATGGAGAAGAGAATGATTGTTTGATTGGTTGAATGTGATTTTCCTTAATTAAAATAAATAAATAAACAAAAGAAAATACTAAGGAAAATAACAAAAGACTCAAAGATCTAGGGTTGTGAATCTTTCTAATATCTTTTAAAAGATGAAGTGATTATTTTATGTTTGTGTAATAAATTGGTTTACTAACCTGGAACACGAAATTATGCGAAAACCTCTGTCGATGGTCAGACGCAAATACCCAGTTTAACCCAATTGAACCATATGTCTATGTTAACCAAATTACCTGGATTCATTAAGTTTAAGTTCCAATTATGGCTACCCCCGCCCGACAGGTATATGTCTATCATGTAAGGAAATCTATTAAAGGGTTATCTATCCTCAAGGAAGATCGTGGGTTATTAAGTCTAAGGCTGAAACCTAAAATTCCTTTGTCAAGTTTATTTTAGATTTTACCACATCAATCTTATTGGTAATCAGACAACAAGAAGCATTAAGCTTAAGACTAAATAAGTAAATATTTAAATTACCCAAACTATAAAATAACCCCTTATAAACCGGTGATATTGGATTTCATCACAACCCCAGATAACTGGCTTAGTTACGACACATATTTACGGGTAGTAAAAACTTAAATAAAATAAAAGACATAAAGTAAAATGCTGAAAAGTAAATGACGGAAAGTAAATTGCTGAAAAGGAAATTCTGAAAGTAAATTGCTGAAAAGTAAATGCTGAAAGTAAATTGCTGAAAAGTAAATAAAGTAAAAGTACAATAAAAGAAAATGCTGAGGTAAAAGGATCCACTTTTATTACTTCTATTTTAGATATATCTCTTAATATAATATATTAACTTTGCATGATAATTACCAACCAGCCATATAGGCGGTATCCAGTTTAGTCAGGTTAAAACCAATTTAATAATTACCAACCGACCAATATGGCGGTATCCTCGTTAAGTCTGGTTTTAACTAGTTTATATATTATAATTAAGGGAGATTAATCTAAATATTAGTAATAAAAGTTTTACCTTTTACCCCAGCAAAGAGGAGTTACCTCCTCATTACTGAAAAGTAAAAACTGAACATTAAAGAAAGAAAAGTACTGTGCGTAAAAGTAAATTGCGGAAAGTAAAAATTGAAAAGTAAAGAAAAGAAAGTGTGAAAGTGGAAATTAATTATGAAAGCTATAAATAAATAAACAAGATACAATCTTCTTAGTATTCTTAAAGAATTCCTTAGAAGAAAGTATGAATTTACAAATGAAATGGCTTGATATTTATAGGTAAAATTTTGCCTCCATCAAATCATCCACCAAATCCTTATTAATTACTCCACTAATTGCTCCACCAAATCCATTATTAATTGCTCCACTAATTTCTTATCATGTTTGGTGGTGATTTGATAATTTTTATTATTTATTTATTAATTTATTTTTTGCTTTGAAAATGATTGAAAATGACTTTAATAATTACACACAACACACTTCTGGATGGTTCATTAATTTCGGGCATGAAATATTCAGAATTCGAAATTATTTTGTCTTTAAAAGTTGTAGATCTTTGAGTCTTCTTTAATCTAGAACTTGAATCAGCTCAATCCGATTTCGGAGTAACAAATTATACCCAAAATACGGCAGATGCACAAAACTGGAATTTCAAAAACTGCACTTCGTTAAAACGCCCTTTCAAGTTTCCAATCTCCAAACAAGTCCAATTTTTGCCCTTATTTGATCCACATTTCATCCTAAATGATTTCATTATATCCCAATATTATTTTATCTACAAAATAAACTAAAACACATCAAAACGTTCATCAAACCTGAGAAACTAAACAAAATATTAAGTAAAAGGGGCGGTAAATATTGATATATTTTCCGCTCATCAGATCTTCATTGGACTACAGATTTATTAAACTAATACATTAGATGTATGTAGTTTCATGAATTAGAAATTGCCTTGGATAGTTTTCTTTACTTCGTAAATTAGTTAATGAATTGTCATGACTTAGTTATTTGTTTCTAAAAGAATACATATTGAACGTCTTGAATGGTTCGAGAACTTTAAATATGCTTCTGATGAAACGCGAATAGAATATTTTGACTGGTTCAAAGATATGTAATTTGAAGTGTTGAAAACTAATTCGTCCATTTAATTAAGGTTCCATTAGTTTCTACAGTTACGCATATGATATGTATAAGTAGAAAATTCGAATCTTGAAAAGTTTGAGATTTGAATCTTTCTTTTGTATAATGGTTATATAATTGAAAAGTACTTGCGCCTCACAGGTACAAGCAAAAGTTTATCATTTGTTGGGGTTGGTGCTCAGAGCGCCAATTCCCGATTGTATTTCTTTATGAATAATTCTGTAACAAGTTATTATTATGAATAATATATGCAGTTTCCATAATATATTGTATCTTTTAATATGGTAAAGACGTAATGACCTTAGAATGACTAGTCATGATGCTGTTGCAAAAGCGTCACAACTGACATTGAGTTGTATCATGACGTTGTCATTCTCAGACAGTTCATGGTCAAGGTTTACACTACTTGGTCAGTAAAGTAAACCCATTGAGACCGGTACATGTCATATACTGGAATATATGATTCCAATGGTTTCTCAATGAACCATAAGTCTTGGAGACTAGTATAGACGTGTAGGTGTTTATAGCAGATAAACACTGAACGACTCACCGAAGATTCTTCATGGATGGCACACCAACGTCAATAAGAATCTTATCGGGTTGGGTAGCACTTGTGATTCTTCGACTTGAGATACCACTGTGGGCGCATGAGACATCTTCCACACTTAGATGGCAGTCACGTCACCGATCTATTTAGATCAGACCTCCGCATGTTCGTTGGGTGTGGATAGATCCCCAGGGTGTCATGTGTGTATCGAGATAGGATCCGTCAGTTCTGTGTATCAGAGCATAGGTAGTCTATATGATTAGCAATCAGATAAAAAATAATGGTCTCGTGGTACAATTTAGAAGTTAGTTCTAAATGTTCTTTTTGAGATTGCTAATAGAATAGTCGACTGGATAATCCCTATAGAGATTTGACGTTTACATCTATATCTATGGGATTTATCCAGATACCTGTGACAGAGGAATTATACATTTGCCATGACCTCGACCTGTATGATTCAGCGAGATTATCCCTGATCGTCATAATTTACGAGTGGATAAATTATGGACACGAAATTGGATTTCGTGACGGATATGCCTGAATCTAGAGTCTCACTAATGAAACATACTCGTAGAGCACTTGGGCAACATTTATAAATAATATTGATTATTTATAAAGTCGTTTAAAGGTTAAACGAAAAATACATGTGTAGGGACCCGATAGTCATTTCTTTAATTTTTGTGTATTTGTATTTAATGTTAGATTAATTCAAATACACATTAATTAATAGTCAAATTCAGATATTTGACTAATATCATATATATATATATATATATATATATATATATATATATGTGTGTTTGATATTTATTGTAAATATAATACATATATTAATATATTTATATTTAATTAATTATTAATTGTTAAATGATTAAATTAATTAAAGTATGAATATTTTAAGTTATGATATTTTATTAATGGCTTGAGTTGAAATTGTTGACTAACTTTAATTCATTAAATGGTTTGATGATTAAAGTTGACAAGTTGTAAAGTTAAAATTAATTGAAACAAAAAAGCAAATATCTAGATATTATTTGCTAGCAAAATTCGGCCAAGCTATTTTTTGTGTAAGTATATATTGTTTTGTTTCATTTAGGGTTTAAAAACCTAATACACTTCATCAAAAACTCCATTAAAGAAAGAAAAAGAAGCTTGAGAGAAAGAAAGGCAAAAACCAAGAAAAGCTTGGAATTTAGTAAGTATTTCCAACTCCTCTTGTTGTGGGCTTCATCTTGTGATGTTCTTGTGTTTTTATATTCTTTATTCTTTGTATTTTTGGAGGATGGAAGTTTGATGATAGGGTTATGCATGTATAAAGAACATATAATGCTTCTAAGGCGTTTACTAGCATTCTTTTGTAAGTTTGAGAAACTTGTTGCTAATCTAGAGTTTTTGACCCACTCTTAAATGACCTAGATTTGTTCTATAGTTGTTTCATTGTGGTGAGGCTTGATTGTAATGGAAGAAACATGATTGAAGTATTGGATTTTGCTAATTTGGTTTAATTTGTTCAATTTGATGAAATTGAGAAAATAGGGTTTAAGACCACTTCCAAATTTGGGGCTTTTCATTTATGTTGTGTATATGATACATATTAAATCTTATGTTGATTGGATTTCATTTTCATGTGTTTTGAACAATGGAAGTGCAAAATGCACATTCCCCCCTTTGTAAGGCTCTCTGCCTTGCCTAAGAATTTGGGTTTGATTTGTTCCATTTGAATTTGACTGTGTTTGACATATTAAATTCATATTAGAAATGATTTAGAATCATTCATTTTTTTTTGAGCAATTTCGGATTAAAATAAACAAAATTGTATGTTTAAGGGCAATTCAGTAAATTCACATAAATTTTGATTTATTGTGTTTTATTTCATAATTTAATTATTGGGTAATTAAATAAATAAGTTTATTTAATTAATTCGAGAAAAAATTTTGAAATCGGAAAATTTTGATTTTCCACTATTCCGCTACGTCACCGGTTTTCCGCAATAAAACCCCTTCAAAATGGTATCAGACCGAGTCTGATTCTAGGCCCCCTACTATGATTAGCCCTTTAATTCAATGTTTAATCATGTTTTCTTAACTTTATACATGCATGTTTTAATCTAATTTGATTAGATTTAGGGTGTATGACACTTAGCGGAAAATCCCTAATTAATAAGGTTTAGATGTAATTATGTATTTGATGCATGTTATGTGGTCCGTCTTGTCAATACGGTTTATAAATATTTCTCCGTGACTCCATCCGAGACCGTGCCTCTGCTGTGAGGAAGTACACGATAGAGATTTATTTATACCGGATGTATATCAGATACTAGATAAATTCAAGCGAAAGCGGAATCCTGAACGTGCCCTAGCTGTCAGGGTTACGAGAAACTACCAGGACCGGAAACCAATGAGTCACTAGTGAGTGATTGATAAATGAGTTGTCTACCTGATGAATATACGTAGGCGAGACCGTGCCTCTGCTGTGAGCTGAAATATATTCACGGGATCCACTTTTCACTATTAGTATTTAATTTAATTATTAAATCTTTGTATTCTGTTTGGGGATTACAGTATTGCATGATTTAGTGGGATGGGCATTTTTAGATTAAAAATCCATGATCTAGTTTATGCTTATGATATTATATGAAACTGCTTAAATTTTGGCTAACCGTTTTTCGTGATCTATATGATAGATTTGCGATGGCGGCACCATCCACTAATCAGTTTGCTCGTATGCTTGATGCGAACAAACTTAAAGGCGTTGATAACTTCACCGATTGGGATCTGTATTTGAGGATTGTCCTTGATTCCAAGAAGTTGGGATATATTCTTGAGGGTCCACTGCCCCTTGTTGTGGCAGAGGACGCTACACCGGAAGAACGCGAAGTCTTCCAAGCTTGGAAGGATGATGATTTAAAGGTTAAATCATACATCTTAAGTTCGCTTTCACCGGGACTCAAGAAACAGTATTATGGCATGTCAGATGCTTATACTATGATGACACGATTAAGACAATCGTTTGAGAACCAAGAACAAGTTGTTGTTCATAAGGTCACAATGGAACTGTTCCATGCGCGATTGGATGAGAGGCAAGTTGTTAGCACATATGTTCTTCAGATGATCGATTTGATCGATCAATTGAGGCAACATAATCTCATTCTGAATGACATTCTCGGTAGGAGTGTCATTCTTGGTTCGCTCCCAGCTTCTTATCGCCAGTTTGTGATGTACTTCAACATGAACGGGATTATCTGCACCTACCAAGAGCTGCATAGGATGTTGCTCACGGCGGAAGAGAACCTCAAGAAGGGAGTACCGACTCGCCCTCCGAGACCTACTTCTCTATCTGCTTCTTCCCAGACTTGGTCAAAGGGAAAGAATAAGAAATGGAAGAAGAAGAAGGGTCTCGGTCCTCAACCACAGGCAAAGATAGCAAAGCCCAAGAGGGCTTCTGAAGACAAGTGTCATCACTGCAGCAAGGTCGGGTACTGGAAAATGAACTGTCCTGATTATATTGCCCAGCTAAGGAGGGAGAGAGCATCTACATCAGGTACATTTATTTTTCCAGTTATTGATTTATCTTTGGCTTGTGAAGCCGTTACATCCAGTTGGATTTTAGATTCTGCTTGTCCCATTCACATTTGCAATTCGTTGCATGTGCTGAAGGAAAGTAGAAGATTGAAGCATGGAGAGATGCAGTTGCGATTTGGGAGTGGAGACTCTCTGGATGCAGTTGCAGTGGGAGTATGCGAGATCTCATTGTTGAATGAGACACTTTTGTTAAATGACTGTCATTTTATACCAGGATGTGTAGCTAATATTATATCCCTTTTTGTATTGGATACAGAAGGCTTTCGCATTAATATTAAGAACTGTTCTTTGTATTTATATGATAAAAGTAATATTCAGATCCTTTGTTGTCCAAACCAGCATGGTCATTATACATTTCAAACTTCAAAAGATATTTTAAATACTGGAGTTAATAAACGTAGTTTACCTGTAATTAATAATACTGAACTTTGGCATATGCGACTAGGTCATATAGGCGTTAAACGCCTTACCCAATTGGTTAGGAATGGTTTGATACCAGATCTCACCATTGAACCCTATCCAACTTGTGAATCGTGTATTCAGGGTAAGATGACCAAAGCCCCATTTTTTGGTGTTGGACATCGCGCCACTAACTTACTGGAACTCGTACATTCTGATGTATGTGGTCCACTAAGTCAGACTGCTCACAGTGGTTATTCGTACTTCGTTACCTTTACCGATGATCTTTCACGGTATGATTATGTCTATTTGATGCGACATAAATCGGAAACCTTTGAAAAGTTGAAAGAATTCCGAAATGAAGTAGAAAAACAAACTGGTCAATATATTAAATGCCTTCGATCTGATCGAGGCAGAGAATATATGAGTGGTGAGTTCATTGATTATATGAAGGAGAATGAGATTCTCGCTCAATATACTCATCCAGGTACTCCACAGCACAATGGAGTGTCTGAGAGGAGAAATTGGACTTTATTGGATATGGTCTGATCGATCTTGAGTTTCACAAATTTGCCCTATTACTTATGGGGCTACTCTCTTTTAACAGCTGCACATCTTTTGAATAAGATTCCTTCAAAAGCTGTTCCTACGACTCCGTATGAGATATGGTTCTGTAGGAGACCAAATCTTAGTTACATTAAGGTTTGGGGTTGCCCTGCCTATGTCAGGGTGATTCAGTAAGATAAGATTTCGCCTCGAAGGCAAAAGTTTAGGTTTGTCGGATATCCTTCGAATACGATGGGATATCTGTTCTATGATACCGAGCATTGAAATGTGTTCATAGCTCGCTTTGCAAAATTTCTATAAGTAGAATTTTTGTCAGAAGGTGGTAATCATAGACAGGTTGAACTTGATGAAGTCCAACCTGAAAACAACGAACCAACGGAGGAACCCGAAGTTCAAGTAGATGAAGGACCTTCAACACGCACACTCTGTAGGTCAGAAAGGGTATCTAGACCTCCTGAACGCTTGTATTTGATACAGGAAAAGAGTCTAGATGTTCTCTTAGTTGAAGAGACTGATCCTTTCACCTATAGAGAATCGATGTTGGACATCGACTCCGTGAAATGGCAAAGTGCCATGAAATCCGAGATAGACTCAATGTATGAGAATCAAGTTTGGGACTTGGTTCCGCTTCCCGAAGGAATTGTTCTTATCGGTTGTAAATGGGTTTACAAAAGGAAGCGAGGGCCTGATGGTAAGGTTGAAACTTACAAGGCCTGATTGGTAGCAAAAGGTTACACGCAGCGACCTAGCGTCGACTACAATGAAACTTTTTCACCAGTAGTAATGCTTAAGTCTTTTCAGATTTTACTTTCTATAGCTGCGTATCATGACTACGAGATTTGGCAAATGGATGTCAAAACGGCTTTTCTAAATGGATTTCTTGATGAAGAAATCTATATGGAACAGCCGGAAGGTTTTGCATCCAGGGAAAACTCAGGTATAGTATGTAAGCTTAAGAAGTCCATTTATGGACTGAAACAAGCTTCACTGTAACATCCCAAATTTTCAGGACTGTTCTAGAAGATTCCCGGATCGGTGTTTTAGTCTCGGAGCATGATGATGATGAAGAATAAGAGTTTAAGTGATGTTATATGAGTTGGAATATTTGATTTTGAATTTTCGTCGCGTCAGAAAATGCGTGGGATCAAAAGTTAGATACGCGATTTTTTGGAAAACGCGTAAAGTTTGCGGTTTTGGTCACGAACAGAGAAAACGAACTCCGATCGAGTTGATTTTTAGACCATCGGACTCGTTTTTACGAGACGAACAACTTTCGTGTTGAGCACTTTTCGAGAATTGCATTCATCTATATCTCTGGGATTAATCCGGATACCTGTGACGGAGGAATTATACATTTGCCATGACCTCGACCTGTATGATTCGGCGAGATTATCCGTGATCGTCATAATTTACGGGTGGTTAAATTATGGACACGAAATTGGATTTCGTGACGGATATACCTGAATCTAGAGAGTCTCACTAATGAAACATACTCGTAGAGCACTAGGGCAATATTTATAAATAATATTGATTATTTATAAAGTCGTTTAAAGGTTAAACGAAAAATACATGTGTAGGGACCCGATAGTCATTTCCTTAATTTTTGTGTATTTGTATTTAATATTAGATTAATTCAAATACACATTAATTAATTGTCAAATTCAGATATTTGACTAATATCATATATATATATATATGTTTGATATTTATTGTAAATATAATACATATATTAAATATATTGTATTTAATTAATTAATTATATATTTAATTATTAAATGATTAAATTAATTAAAGTATGAATATTTTAAGTTATGATATTTTATTAATGGCTTGAGTTGCAATTGTTGACTAACTTGAATTCATTAAATGGTTTGATGATTAAAGTTGACAAGTTGTAAAGTTAAAATTAATTGAAACAAAAAAGCAAATATCTAGATATTATTTGCTAGCAAAATTCGGCCAAGCCATTTTTTGTGCAAGTATATATTGTTTTGTTTCATTTAGGGTTTAAACCTAATACACTTTATCAAAAACTCCATTAAAGAAAGAAAAAGAAGCTTGAGAGAAAGAAAGGCAAAAACCAAGAAAAGCTTGGAATTTTGTAAGTATTTCCAACCTTCCATTAGAGAGAAAAATGTTCCTCTTGTTGTGGGCTTCATCTTGTGATGTTCTTGTGTTTTTCTATTCTTTATTCTTTGTATTTTTGGATGATAGAAGTTTGATGATAGGGTTATGCATGTATAAAGAACATAGAATGCTTCTAAGGTGTTTACTAGCATTCTTTTGTAAGTTTGAGAAACGTGTTGCTAATCTAGAGTTGTTGACCCACTCTTAAATGACCTAAATTTGTTCTATAGTTGTTTCGTTGTGGTGAGGCTTGATTGTAATGGAAGAAACATGATTGAAGTATTGGATTTTGCTAATTTGGTTTAACTTGTTCAATTTGATGAAATTGAGAAAATAGGGTTTAAGACCACTTCCAAATTTGGGGCTTTTCATTTATGTTGTGTATTTGGATTTTTATATGATACGTGTTAAATCTTATGTTTATTGGATTTCATTTTCATGTGTTTTGAACTATGGAAGTGCAAAATGCACATCCCCCCTTGTAAGGCTCTCGGCCTTGGCTAAGAATTTGGATTTGATTTGTTCCAATTTTAATTTGAATGTGTTTGACATATTAAATTCATATTAGAAATGATTTATAATCATTCAAAATTGTTTTGAGCAATTTCGGATTAAAATAAACAAAATTATATGTTTAAGGGCAATTCGGTAAATTCACATAAATTTTGACTTATTGTGTTTTATTTCATAATTTAATTATTGGATAATTAAATAAATAAGTTTATTTAATTAATCCGAGAAAAAGTTTTGAAATCGGAAAATTTTGATTTTCCATTATTCCGCTGCGCTACCGGTTTTCCGCAATAAAACCCCTTCAATTGAGTGTTACCGAATTAGTTTCAATACTCTTGGGGATATTCTCTAATAACACTAATTCGTCCTTTTAAATAAGATTCCATTAGTTTCTACAGTTACGTATATGATATGTATAAGTAGAAAATTCGAATATTGAAAAGTTTGAGATTTGAATCTTTCTTTTGTATAATGGTTATATAATTGAAAAGTACTTGCGCCTCAGAGTACAAGAAAAAGTTTTTCATTTATTCTATTTAATAGAATATTGTATTCTATTTGATAGAATATCTTTTCTACAATCTTGTGTAACATTAGATGTTAACGATTGTAGAAAAGACTTAACTTATTGAAGTCAAATGGGAGAGTGATAAAATATAAATGGAACTAGTTAATTAATAAGATGAAAAGACCCTTATACATCTTCCGTATAAGTCCACTAGGATGTCAGAATCATTTGCGAAGTATTTGATACTTAATGGTTCTGTTGTTTTCTTATCGAAGAAAATTATCCTACAACTTATAGTGGGAGCGATATTTGATATCGGTTTCAGAAGTTAGCATTGAACCATAGATCTAAGATTGTTCGTAGCTTACTACGATCAAGTTTTAAACTTGATTAAGCTTTCGTTATGAATCGTTCATAAAATGTGTAAATTGTTTGCGCAGCAAAAGCAAAATGAGCTCATTAAAGGTTTGACCTTTATAGTATGACAGTGAGAAAGGTTATACTCAGCAATCTATCTAGATTTTGAGGAAACTTGTCTCCAGTCGTACTAATTGAACAATTAAAGATATATTGATTAATGTTGATATTAAACTATGTATTTTAGCTAGGAATGCAAAGTGACATTCCTGAATGGTTTCTTCGAATAAGAGTTCCAATGTGATTTCTTTCTTTGAAGAGTTCATTCTAGAATGGCCCTGGAGTTTGTATTATGCTAAGATCACAATTTGATATACTAACTTATAGAGTCTATTGTAGACTCAGATAAGCTTTCCAAAAATATGTGTTTTCTAATTTTCATAACAGTCAGATTTTCTGATTTTATCAAAGCATAGAAAATACATATATGTTAGTAGGGTAAATGAGACCGTATATATTTCTTTCTAGTGTTATATATCCTAACGACATTATCATTATTAATGTAATAATGAGACGTTTATAAGGTAAAAGATTTACCTAAGTCTTCTTTTCTCAGTGAAAGCAATGAGAGTAGTCTTTGTTATATTCGATATAAAATTTTATATATGATATAAAACTAAAAGACTTGTGAGATACTCCCATTAGTCGTGTATTAGATATGATCTAATGTAGGACACAACAAGACTATCTGTATGACTGTTAATGTAACTGTTTGACAATTAGTATAACTATTTGACAGTTAATGTGTCTCTTTATATAATATTCATCCTTCGTAAAGGATGATTCCTTTATCGAAAGAGAAATTGATTAGAATGTCTAATCAATCTTATGCATCATAGGATGATGACATAATGAATACTATATTTTAGACGACTAAAAGACATCAATTTAATCGTAATTGTAACGAACTATTTTGATACGTTGTAGGCCATAGGATGTGTCTGAAATATGTTCTTTATTATCTTTGAGATATTAAGAACGAGTTTCTTATTCATGGAGAATATAGTCTGCAACCACGAGGGTCTGATTAGTTTGAATCTAATTATGATGTTAGATGGTCTATATCATAAATGAGTTAGAAAAGATATAGTGAACTTACTTGTTGTTGCCGACCTCTTGAGTGAAAGGTCAGCTCTTGAGGACTATGCGTATGTGATACATATTTAGATGTATATATGATACCGTGGATTGGCACTAGAGCAAGTGTGAGAAATTGTTAGGGTTGATGCTCAGAGTGCCAAGCTGGATTGTATTCATGTCCGATTCATGAATACGAACAATTCATTTTTCCATAATATTACTTATTTATGGTAATACTTCTTGCTTTTATATACATATTCGATCTAATTACGATTAGATTGAAAATAAATATGATTTAGTGATATGTACATATTAGACAAAGACCCAATAGTATATAATATAGTGCGCAGTTACAAAGTAGTTTGTAATTGACATTGGGAAGTGTCACTACTAGAAGTATATTATCAAATAAAGTTCCTGGTCAAGATTTACTAACACAAGTCGGTTAGTAAAATCCGCTGAGAGCAGTACACGTCGTATATCAAGAGTTGGTCTGATGGTTTATCCTAATGAACCATGAGTCTGGGGAGACTCGTATAGACGTGTAGGTGTTTATAGTGGATAAACATTGAACGACTCATCGAAGATTTCCTAATAGATGGTACACCAACATCAATAGGAATCTTCTCAGGTTGAGTGATCATAATAGTCCTTCGACTTGATATACCACTGTGGATATATGAGGTATCCTCCACACTTTGATGGAAGTCACGTCACCGATCTATTTAGATCAGACCTCCGCTTGTTCGTTGGATGTGGTTTGATCCTCAAGATATCATGTGTGTATCAAGATAGGATCTGTCAGTTCTGTGTACAGAGCATAGATATTCAATGTGCAATTAGCAATCTGTTAAATTCATGGGCCCGTGGTACACTGTAGAAATAAGTTCTAAGTGTTATTAAGAAATTGCTAATAGAATCGTCAACGAGACTATACCTATAGAGATTTGACGTTTTTATCTATATATCTGGGATAATCTGAATACCTGTGACGGAGGGATTATACGTATGCGGTGACTGTTGGGTTTCTACTATAGTCTCGGGATCGATTTCAAGCAATGAAATATGTGCGAATACAACAATGAAATATGGTGAAATCATACTCACATTGAACGGCTATGCAATGCGAGGAACAACAAAAATTCTTCAAGCTTTAAGCTCCTTGAACTCTCGGCAATCACCAATAATTGTGCTAAAATTTTCGGCCATGGATGTCCTCCAAGCTCCAAGCTTTGTGTAGTGATTCCATGCTCACAAGTTGGTTTCCCTATCACCTTCGCAAGACCCCGAATGTGTGCTAGCACTTGGTAATTTTTGCCACAAAAATCACCATCTTGCTTCTCCTTCAATTCTCGGCATTTGCATATTTTTGAGGGAAAATTGGCCCAAGGCCGTGAGATGCAAAGAGAGAGGAAGAAGAGAGAATGAGTTAAGTGTTGGTAGTTAGAGATTTGTGTATCTAATACACTTTTTCCACTTTCAAAAATTCAAGGCAATAAAGCCAACTAACTACCACCATCAATCACTCATGACAAGTTGTCAAATCACTCAAAGTGACTAGACATCACTTCAATCAATGTGACTAATGATTTGAAGCTTGATGTGACTTGTGGGCCGCACTTGAATTCGAAATACGTGTGCGTCCGCAAACACTCCCGGGTTCGGGTTCGCTAATTCTGAATTAACGAATTTTCCGTTGCGACGTAATTAAATAATTATGCCTAGCAAAATTACTATTCACGTCGCTGACGAATTAATTCTAAATTAACTCGTTCGCCCAATAAAAATCTAATTTTAATTCCGCGTCGAAATCCAATTTCGTATAATATATCGAATATATTAATTTATCGATTAATTCCAAATTAATCGTTCTCTCACTTTAAATAATATTTTATCCCAGATAAAATATCTCCGTAATTAATCCCAGATTAATTTTTTCTCTCTATTAATTAATCTTTGATTAATAAAGTGTGAGTTACACGTCATCGGTGAATCTTCGGGAAGCGACCCGTGAGATCCCCGGATATGTTGGCAGTAAATCCAGTCGTCGGACTATCCGAACATGTACGTACCTAGTACTACGTTTTTACCGATTTACAAGACATGGTTGGCTTCTAGCAAAGCACCGTGCCTACCCAATTCTCCAGAAATATTCTTACTAGAATATGTGATCTGTATCAAGCGTAGTATACGTAGTATTGCGTATTTCGATCCAGTATCGGATGTCACGTGCAAGGCCTGGGGCTGGAATTGTGTCTGCCCCGTACAAACATATCAAATCTCTGGTAACTAGTCTCTATAATCGGATAAACATGACCTAGTCATAATATCCCGATAGTTGCAGCATATAAGAGAACCAGTTCCGTATCCTACGTGATCATCATCTCCACTATGACTGGAGTGATACTTCCGTCTCGACATCACACCCAATACACTACGATTCTCAATATACCCAGAAGAGGCATACACAGAACCTGTTAAAGCCCTGGACTACCAAAACCAAAGTATATTGATTGTCGCAAGTATTAGCGGTGCAAGTCTCAGGTTAAGACCAAATACACCTACCCTGATTCGGACTTCTATAGACACATAGTCATACTACCAATGGAATTCTGAGGGGTCTATCCAGAGCGAAGTTGTTTCCTTACCATCGGTAAACATAACCTCCTATTACACTTGCATGAGTATACTATGCCCAAATATATGAGAACTATGTCGTTATGCTCCCATAACGCGCACAAGTGTAATACTAGTCTATTCTGCATTATCGATGTCCAATCTCGATAATACTACGACTAGGGATATTTAATGATTAAACCTTCATTTATTGATACTGTCTATATCATCTCAATCCGGACTAATCATATGGACCTTCTATCATTTATACATCTTGGTAATCTAATTAAAATGATAAAATAGCAATTTCATTTGTCTCATAGTTAATTTGTACAACAACACCATGATCTGTACAAATAGTGATGCTATGGGTCATAATCGTCCAACAATCTTCCACTTGGCCTATAGCCAATCACTCAAGTGTCCTACACCCGAACTATGTACGGTTCACTCAAATTTCTGCTGAGGAAGGCTTTCGTCAGCGGATTTGCATGATTATCATCTGATGCGATTTATTCGATCATCACATCGCCACGATGTATGATCCGAACGAATCAGATGAATAATTGAAGTATATATCTGGATCGTTGATGAGACCATTAATTCTCTAGCCTATGCTGTAGCCTAGCTCAGCTGCTAACAGAACTACTCCTAATCTAATTAGGATTATTATCGATCCAAAAGGCTTCTATTGCTGCCTCAGCTGCAGCAATAATTCACTTTTGTTGTTTATCCGGTAACAGTATCTTTTATAGTACCGTTGTTACGACTTATAATCGTTTTTATCGGTTAGGAAACTTTCAGCAGTGAACCCAGTCACTTCAAGATCTCCTTCTCCATAGTATAAGAAAGCATCATTAGTTCATCTAAGATACTAAGGGATGTTCTTAACATCAATTCAGTGACTAATACTTGGATTGGCCTGATTGTGACTCCATATGCTCAAAGCATATGAGACACCAGGTCAAGTACATTTATTTCAATGTACGAGTTCTCGGAGAGTACTAACAACTTTAAATCTATCCCAGTAGATCTTTATTCCTAGAATAAAGGTTGTTTCTCCCAAGAATTCTACGGAGAATTTTCATGAAAGCCAAGCTTTCACCGATTGTATTATGGGAATATCATTTCCAAGAAATGATATGTCATCATTATTTAGGACATTCATTGTCAGTGCGCTCCCACTAACCTTCTTATATACACAAGAATCATTTCCGTTTTGAATTAAATCATACACCATTATGATTACATCAAAGCGATAGTTCCAAGAACGCAATGCTTGCTTAAATCCATACATGGATCGAATAACCTACAAACCTTGTTTGCTAGTTTTGGTATGACAAAAGCCGTCATGACGTTGTAAACATCCTCCAAAAGGTTTCCTTTTAAGGAAAGCGATTTTCCCGTTCAGCTGCCATATTTCATAAATGAAACATGTAGCATCAGCAAGCATTATCCAAATGGATTTAACCATGGAAACGACTAAAAGGTTTCATCGTAATCGACACAATGTTGATAACGATACCTTTTCGCTACAAGCCTAGCTTAGTACGTTGGTATGTTGCCATCCATGTATGTCTTCCTTGAAGACTTATCTAGTACCAATAGGCACAATGCCTTCTGATACATCAACTAGTATCTAAACTTAGTTGATATACTTGGAATCCATTTCGGACTTCATGGAACTTTTCCATAATAGGGAGTCGATACCTTGTATCACTTCCTCATACGTAGTCAGTTCATATTCCTCAATAAGATTGACATCTTTATGAGGTGAGATCAGAAACCCATACCTCCCAGGTTGTTTTCTGACTCTCTCCGAATTACGTGGTTCTTGTGTATTCGAAGATTATTGGTATAGTTTCATCCTTGATGAACTATTTGTGTTCCATTAAGGAATCGATACCTGAAACAGTATTACTCCAATTTTCATCGAGTTTTACTTTCCTCCCACTTACCACTGCATATCGGTATTCCTCTTAGGAAAACCGCATGGTGAGCAACAATTAAATTGTTCTCTAGTGAGTTGTATAAGTATTATACTTTGGTTTCCCTAGGATAACCCACAACTTAGGCACTTATCCGATTTGGGTTCTAGTTTGGTATCATCCAAACTTATGCCTAGCATACCCAAATCTTCAGGAATGAGAAAACCCAGTTTCTTTCCTGTTCATATCTAATATGAAGTCTGTCAAACAGATTTTCATGGAACCTTATTCAAAATAAGTTTTACACTGTGTAATGTTTATCCTTTGAAGGAAATGGTAGCTCAGAGCGACTCATGATTAACATTATTATGTCTAACAAAATTCAGTTTCTCCGTTCAGACACACCGTCAAATTGATGTGTTCCGGGAGGAGTCCTCATTGAAAAAATACTATACTCTTTCATGTATATGAGAAACTTATTGCTTAAGTATTTTCCATCATGGTCTAACCGTGACGATTTAATACTTTAGCCGATATGTTTGTCTACTTCGTGTCGAAACTCTTTGAATTAATCAAAAGTTTCTGATCCGTGTTTCAAAAGAAACGCATAACCATAACGCGATGCCACATCCGTAAAGGTTTCGAAGTATTCATATCCACCTCTAGCCTAGCTAGACATGGGCCCACTTACGTCACTATGAACAAGAGCTAACAGATCGGTGGCACTTGCACTTTTACCAAGTAAAAAGTGTTATAGGCACTTTGCCTAATGAACTAGATTCGTAGACATTATTTGAATAGTATCAAATCTGTCATAGTATCCACTCTTCGAAAGTGTGGATATACGAGTCTTGTTATATGTGTCCCAGAAAACAATGCCACTATTAAGTCTCAACTGATTAATTCAGTTTGAGCTATTTGTTTGTCCTATCAAATGTTTGAGATTTATTTATATTTAAAATATAAATATTGTTCTTCACATCTAATGTGTTTATCTCAATATCATCTTTATATAATAAAATACTTTAGTGTTCTAGAATATAAATGTATATCCGCAACGGATTAAACTCTGATATAGAGATAATGTTTCTAGTCAAACTAGTAACATTGTAACAGTTTCCTAATTTAAGTACACACCCAAATGGTAGTTCCTAAACTTAGGTCTCTACGGTTAAAACAGGGACTCTCGTCCCATTTCCGACTCGCAGATAAATCTCGATTGAAGTCAGTATCCTACTTACCAGCAGATTCTGCACATCAATGCATATTTATGTACCACATCCAGTATCTAAAATCCAATTTTAATACTAGTAGCGAACATGTTTATAACAAACATATTTGAAGTCGGAGCCTTGCACCGTCTTCACTTCCTTCATGTCTGCCTTGTCCATACGACAATCATGCTTCCAATGACCCTGTTTGCCACAGTTTAGGCAGACATCTTAGGATATGTCTTTTGTCTTCCTAGAAGACTATAATGATTTTACCTTTGCCCCTTTTCCACATTCCAGAAGCCTTTGGCCAAGCCTTGGCCTTCCGGAATGTCGAAGGAAGATGCGCCTTGCGCTTCTTGCCTTATTGCAAACTTTGGCTTTGTCTCCTTGAGTATAGCCATTAACTCTCCAAGAGTTTTATATTGCAATTTTGCACTTCTAAGATCTAAGGATAGATCTATGAAGATCCTTCAATTTCAATATCATAATATAAGGATCTAATCCTTAGTTCTGATTAAGAAATTAAGGAGTCTATGTGGCAAGCATAATGGATTATCAAATAGAATAACTTCTCAGTTTTCAGGACTATCCTGAAGTATTATTCCCAATTTGAAAAATTAAAGTCGTTTAAATACATTTTCACCCAGGATTATGTTTTAAACACCAATCTTTCAATTATCTTGATTCTAATAGTCCAACTATTTAATCAACGATTTTAGGTACTATTTATTATAATGATTACTATAGTCCAACTATATAATCAACTATAAATTAAAATAGTTAAATTCAATTATATTGATTACTATAATCCAATTATAAAATCAACTACTAATTGAAATAGTTAATTCAAATATATTGATTACTATAATCCAATTACATAATCAACTATAAATGAAATAGTTTGAATACAGTCCAACTGTTTAATTAAAACAACGATTAATTATTAGTCCAACTAATATATTAATGTAACGACGAAAAATTGTAATGAGCGCGTATGGCAAGTAACTAAACGAATATTGCAAATTTAATACTTGTCTCCCACTATTTTTCGGCGAGCCTCTAACCCTCTGTTGAGTACTCGGGAAACCTTGTTTCCTAGTGGGCTAGGATCCCGTTAAATAACACACAATCTTGACTTTGGCCAACAAATTGTATGATAATTAACTAGGTAGATCTCTAAGATCAATTGGATCTCATCCAATTCCTAGATCCAGTAGGTGGACATCCAAGTCCGAAACATATATCTTATATATGCCAATATATCCAATATATTGCCTAACCTTTTCCTCTGAATCAACTAAGTCTTGGCTTTGGCACAACAAACTTAGTGATCCCAGTTAAGCGGAATCCATTGACCATGGAAAGCTTCGTAATCGATGTCGATGGACAAGAAGTGATCTTGACTTTGGCCAACAAATCACAACTTGGACAAGACACCGATATGGAACAAAGCCTTCATGATTCAAACACATCCGCGACGGACAAAGGTCTTGACTTTGGCCAACAAACCAATGTCAGTCTTGGATCTTGAGTAAGAATCACTCAATGGAAGGAAAAACGCTTAATATGTAGTGAGGGTTTTTCGCGTAATTGGCAACCAATTAATTATCTTTGTTAAGGTCTCATCATCATACACCCTTAAACATGCATTCTAAACACATAATAAGGCGCGTAAATAAATATAATAATGATATGCGGATGGATACTTAACACATTATTCCTAGAACAAATCTCTCTTTTTCCTCTCTCCCGCTAGCACAAGTATTACTTCTACCCAATTACATAACACTTCTAAAGAAACCTCATTTACATTGAGGGGAATAGGTGAGAAGAGAAATACACAGAGTCAAGAGATAATAGGCTGGACACGCAGGTCCAATTTAATAAATTCTAAATTTATTACAACAATTTCCAAAATTGCCCTCACCCATCTAATATCCATCTGATATGCATTATTCATACATCGCATCCATGTATTCACACAAGCATGTTATCAATCAATCTAATCTAATCCAATTAATTAATCTGAATATTAATGATCATCCAATGTTCAAACAACGATTTGATTTTGCGCGAGTCAAACTCGTTTTGCGAATAAGTACTCAAAGTACGAATTCTTGAATTATATTAAACTACAACATTGAATCCAATTTAATTTGCATTTAATACTAATTCTATATTTAATTCCAAATTAAATATTACACTTTATTAACGAACCTTTACGACTTAGATTCTAAATCTAATCGTTACGGGTCTCAAAGCCCAATTAACATCCAATGTCAATTTAATTAAAGTCCAATGGGCTTTGAATTAATTTCATAAGGCATGGACTTTTGGTCAATATGGGTCAAACCCAAATACCAAAGCCCATTTAGGGAATCACCCTTATTTGCCAAGAAACCAATTTAGGCCCATTAGGCCCAATTAAAATTAAAGGTCCATTAAAACATAATTGGACTTTATGGATATGGTTTTGGGCCCAATTGGATCCAACCAATTAGCCTAAACCAAACTTGGCCCAACCAAGCCCATTAAGCCCAATTACAACTTTACAAGCCCAATTCCAAATTTAAACCCAATTAATTTAATTTCAAAATTCCAAATTTCATAATTAAATTAACCAAAGTGTATGCCATAATTAATTAACCAAATTAATATTTCCAAAACACCAATTAGCCTAATTAATTATGCTCATTATCTTCAACACATGTCCAACACATTTGAATCAAAAATCACATCATTTTCCATGCTTATCATTCACGGCATTTAGGGTTTTTATTGTTCGATTCGGTTTCAATCGAATTAAATCCACAATCAACATTTCCCTATTGTTTCAAGTCATCAAATTATCAAAGAAACAAAAAATACCATGACATTAGGGCAACATTCATATTCGGCCAAGCCTATATTTTGGGCAAAAATTGATCCAATCAACTTTTCATGAAATTGATCTTATACAACTTCAATACATCATCATTCAAGCATACTCAATCAATTAATTTTATCAAATCATGCTCAAATTGATTTTACCCAAATTTTACCCTAATCAAGTTTCATGCTCAAAATGGCTCAAGATACCATTGTTGGGTTTCTACTATAGTCCCGGGATCGATTTCAAGCAATGAAATATGTGCGAATACAACAATGAAATATGGCGGAATCATACTCACATTGAACGGCTATGCGATGCGAGGAACAACAAAAATTCTTCAAGCTTTAAGCTCCTTGAACTCTCGGCAATCACCAATCTTTGTGCTCCAATTTTCGGCCATGGATGTCCTCCAAGCTCCAAGCTTTGTGTAGTGATTCCATGCTCACAAGTTGGTTTCCCTATCACCTTCGCAAGACCCCGAATGTGTGCTAGCACTTGGTAATTTTTGCCACAAAAATCACCATCTTGCTTCTCCTTCAATTCTCGGCATTTGCAGATTTTTGAGGGAAAATTGGCCCAAGGTCGTGAGATGTAAAGAGAGAGGAAGAAGAGAGAATGAGTTAAGTGTTGGTAATTGGAGATTTGTGTATCTAATACACTTTTTCCACTTTCAAAAATTCAAGGCATTAAAGCCAACCAACTACCACCATCAATCACTCATGACAAGTTGTCAAATCACTCAAAGTGACTAGATATCACATCAATCAATGTGACTAATGATTTGACGTTTGATATGACTTGTGGGCCGTACTTGAATTCGAAATGCGAGTGCGTCCGCAAACACTCCCGGGCTCGGGTTCGCTAATTCCGAATTAACGTATTTTCCGTTGCGACGTAATTAAATAATTATGCCTAGCAAAATTACTATTCACGTCGCTGACGAATTAATTCTAAATTAACTCGTTCGCCCGAATTAAAATCTAATTTTAATTCCGCGTCGAAATCCAATTTCGTATAATATATCGAATATATTAATTTATCGATTAATTCCAAATTAATCGTTCTCTCTCTTTAAATAATATTTTATCCCAGAAAAAATATCTCTGTAATTAATCCCAGATTAATTTTCTCTCTCTATTAATTAATCCCACATTAATAAAATGCGAGTCATACGTCATCGGTGAATCTTCGGGAAATGACCTATGAGATCCTCAGATATGTTGACAGTAAATTCGGTCGTCGGACTATCCGAACACGTACGTACCTAGTATTACGTTTTTACCGATTTACAAGACATGGTTGGCTTCTAGCAAAGCACCGTGCCTATCCAATTCTCCAGAAATATTCTTACTAGAATATGTGATCTGTATCAAGCGTAGTATACGTAGTATTGCGTATTTCGATCCAGTATCGGATGTCACGTGCAAGGCCTGGGGCTGGAATTGTGTCTGCCCCGTACGAAGCACATATCAAATCTCTGGTAACTAGTCTCTATAATCGGATAAACATGACATAATCATAATATCCTGATAGCTGCAGCATATAAGAGAACCAGTTCTGTATCCTACGTGATATCATCTCCACTATGACTGGAGTGATACTTCTGTCTCGACATCACACCCAATACACTACGATTCTCAATATACCCAGAAGAGGCGTACGCAGAACCTGTTAAAGCCCTGGACTACCAAAACCAAAGTATATTGATTGTCTCAAGTATTAGCGGTGCAAGTCTCAGGTTAAGACCAAATACACCTACCCTGATTCGGACTTCCATAGACACATAGTCATACTGCCAATGAAATTTCGAGGGGTCTATCCAGAGCGAAGCTGTTTCCGTACCATCGGTAAACACAACCTCCTATTACACTTGCATGAGTATCCTATACCCAAATATATGAGAACTATGTCGTTATGCTCCCACAACGCGCACAAGTGTAATACTAGTCTATTCCGCATTATCGATGTCCAATCTCGATAATACTACAACTATGGATATTTAATGATTAAACCTTCGTGGATTGATACTATCTCATATCATCTCAATTCGGAACTAATCATATGGACCTTCTATCATTTGTACATCTTGGTAATCTAATTAAAATGATAAAAGAGCAATTTCATTTGTCACATAGTTAATTTGTACAACAACACCATGATCTGTACAAATAGTGATGCTATGGGTCATAATCGTCCAACAGTGACCTCGACCTGTATGATTCAACGAGTTTATCCGTGGTCGTCATAATTTATGGACACGAAATTTGATTTCGTGACAGATATGCCTGAATTTAGAGAGTCTCACTAATGTAACATACTTGTAGAGCACTATGGCAACTTTTATAAATAATACTGATTATTTATAAGTCGTTTAACGGTTAAACGATAATATATGCGTTTGTGATGTTTTGGCCATATATTAAATGTCAAATTATGGAATTTGATATTTATAATTAATATATGTATTTTGATTATTTAATGTAAATATAATACATATATTTAAGATATTTGTATTTAATTATTTGATTATTCAAATGTTGAATAATTAAATTAATTAAATGGTAAATATATTTTACTTTATTAAAGTAAGATAAATGGAACTACGATTCACGGTTGGAGGAGGATTATCCCGGGAGCATTATGCCGAAATAACCCCTGGAACTAAAATCACCCGTCAACAACCCTTGAACTAATTGCAAACCAGATCCTCACTGGAAGATTTGTTCGAACGATCTTCGAACTATGAACTTCAATAGCTTATTCAAATATGGCGAAAATCTACCTAATCGATTACAATTCAATTGGATACGTTTTGAGACTAAATAAGTCAACACTCAAAACCCAACAAAAAATAAAAAAATTATATATCATAAATCGAAATTCAGAAATTGAGTGATAATAGTGAATGAGAGGGGTCACGATGGGGGCATACGATACCGTCCAATAAGTGGAATAATTACTTGACCGGAATTCCACGTGTGTGAACGCGGGGCTTATGATGGTCATGACTCACGAAGACCAAAGGCCTTTTTTGAAATCAACTTCAGCTTTACACATATCAACGGCTGTGATTACTTATCTCAAGGCTCTTTCTTTCTCATTCTTCATTCCACCATTCGCCCACCAACTTTTTATTTTTTGCATTTTATCATGATTTTACCTACTTGACGAGACGACCCTTACACTCAAATTCTCATTTCTGCCCCTTCCATTTACGTTGTTGTTGCTGAAATCTCTTTATTTTATACACAACTCTTGTATTAGTGCAACCCAATTTATAATTAGAAATTTGTTAGAGCTCTTAATTTTTTTTGTTAAGAGGTAGGTAAAACTCGAATTTGGGGGGCCTAAAAAATGACTAGGGGTATTTTCTCCTCATAAAATATAAGGAGATTTGGACCTCTAACTCGTGTGCATAAGAAAAAAGTGATCTATTCGTGAAGTTATATCTAGAAATGATTAAAATACTCTTTAAGCCAAATGTATCTAGAGCTAATGAAATAGTAGCCAGAATTCACCCTCTTGTCTTTAGATAAACAATAACATCATATATTGACTAAATTATAACTATTAAGGTTAGGTGGGCAGTTTAATTGGAAATTGAGGATTAATCGAAAAACGTAAAAATGACATTTTGTGTGTTTGAGAATAAAAAAAAGCCAAACTATCTCTAAAAATCACTAAAAATTATTTATTGAATATTAAATAATTTAAGAATTTTATTATCTCGGTAATAATTAGTTTAAATCAAAACATATTTTCATTATTTTTAATGGAATTCTTCTATTTTTTCCATGTAAAATCATCAATTAAAAATCTCAAAAAAGATATTAAGAAATTAAAAAAATTATTAAAAAGTGAAATTCAATGAATCTTAGGAAATTATAACTTAGAAATCGATCAATTAATCTATCAAAATTACTCGTATATCAATATCAATTTAAATTGGTCATGTCAAATCGTTCAAATAACGATTTTGCGATTAATCGATAATTAAATAGTATAGATTTGGGTTTGAGAGTGTTATTTAGTTAACTTTTTTGAATATATTATTAAGAGATTTTAAATACTTTTTCTTAATAAATTTTTTTAATATGATATTAAACAATAGACTAGAAAAACATTGATATAGCAAATTGCAACACAAACAATAGACTAAATGGTTCGAACGAAATCACTGTTGCCACTATTAACATGCATTATTCGACCAAAATCATCAAATAGAATCATGCAAAATTATAAATTGAATACAAACATAAGTGTTAGAAAAATTTGGAAAATATAATGTGTTGATAGTGTTTTCAGGCACTATATTATTTAAGCAGCACGACAGGGGTAAAAAAGGTAATTCACTTCTCAGTCAAGATTATTGATGCCGACCCGACCACTAAAGAGTCAACAGTAAGGGGCCGGGAACTTTACGGTTAGTGACCGAGCACTTGAGTTCAAGATGACCGGGCAATTATCAGGTCGACAGCAGCATTCTCAGTACAAAAGACTATTATGACCGACCACATGAAGACCGAGCATAGGGCAAGAGATGTTCGGGAAAATAAGGCATTCTATCCATATGAGATAAGATAATAAGTTATCCTACTTTCATGGGGTAAACTAGTAAGTCAATGTCCTAGTATGATAAAGGAAGTAAATGTAGTTTTTTACTAGGAATCCTTATGGAAAAAGGAATAGTTTTGACTAGGAATCCTTATGGAAAAAGGAATAGTTTCAACTAGGAAATTCTTGTAAAAATAGGAATATGATTTCTTCACCATTATAAATAGGAGGGTAGAGTGAGTGTAGAGAAAAACAAGAAAAAGGGAGAACAGCAACAGGGAAGAAAAAAGAGAATCAAAAATACGGGATCTGAATCTTCAAGCTCTGACTTGTAGAAAACAAAAAGAGACCCAAGAAGAGTGTTTAAGTAATAAAAGTACCATCTTGTTTGTGTCCGTGGACGTAGGTCGGATCCAAATCCACCGAACCACGTTAAATCTCCTTGTTGATTGGTGTGTTTATATGTTTTTTGCTAAGTTTGCCTTTGGTCCCCCATAACCAAACAAATTCACTATTGAGGGAGGATTTCTTCGGGAGTGATATTCCAATATTACCCTGAGATCAAAATCAGCCGTCAACAGTTGGCGCCGTCTGTGGGAAACTGGACAAAAAGCAACTCGTGTAGTAAGACAATGGCGGAAGGCGGAAACCACCAATCATCAGGAAACTCAACCGCAGATTGGATGGAGAAGATCGAGGAGAACCTAAGGAAAGAAATGAAGGAAAATCAAACCCTGCTAAAAACCATAGTAGACCGATTGGAAAAGAAAGAGGGAGCACACGACGAGGATGTGACATTCCCCCAGAGCCAAGTCTTTCTTTCAGCTCGGGGACGGGTTACGTCCCACCGAGTCGGCTTCTTTAGACTGGGGATGTAACATTCCCCCAGAGCCAAGTCTTTGTTTCAGCTCGGGGTCGGGTTACGTCCCACCGAGTCGGCTTCTTTGGACTGGGGATGTGACATTCCCCCAGAGCCAAGTCTTTCTTTCAGCTCGGGGACGGGTTACGTTCCACCGAGTCGGCTTCTTTGGACTGGGGACGTAACATTCCCCCAGAGCCAAGTCTTTCTTTCAGCTCGGGGTCGGGTTACGTCCCACCGAGTCATGCTCATTGGTCTGGGGACGAGACATTCCCCCAGAACCAAGCATCTCTCTTGGCTCGGGGTCCTCAGGGACATACTCGATGCATAGGATCCGTGAGAAGCATAGCACGGGGAGGGATGATACCCCCGTGACGATTGCTAGCTCCAGTGATGCCGGACCTAAGGAGGAATGTGCCCTTAGTATCCCGGACACTCTTTGATCCATTCATCATCCGGATCCATGAGAGACGCAGCACGGGGATGCGTTGTGCCCCTGTAGCGTGTGCCCACTCCAGCGTGGTAAGGAGGAGCCCTCATACAATACACAGGCTCCCCAGTGAACCGACGTGTAGAGGATGTGCCCTTACCAATCAAACGCTCTTCTGATCCGAATCCTGGTTCGCCGGGACACTGAATTGAAAGATTCAGAATTGTGTTTTGGAGGCCTCGGACAGGACGCTGTTTTGAGGCATCTGTGCTGTTGTTTACACTTGTGAAAAGTTTTGCTTTGGGACAAGTGCTAAGACACTCCCACCTTTTAAATTTTATTTTCCAGAGATTTGTTTTTGTTTTTTACTGGTCTGGTAAGGGGACGCCCGTGCCAGATTCGGTAGGGTTTCAAAAGGTTGATTCACTTCCCTTCTGGGTAAATCCCACCTGATTAATCGGCTCGGGGCTGGATGCGTTCCGCCGAGGCCACTTGATTAATCGGCTCGAGGCTAGATTCGTTCCGCCGAGGCCACCTG